>PVHY01005635.1:0-81377 GCA_004024945.1 Uropsilus gracilis | reverse complement strand
TCCATCCATCCATCCATCCATCCATCCATCCATCCATCCATCCATCCATCCATCCATCCTTTTTGGGGGGGGGGAACTGGGTCTCACTACATGCCCCAGGTGGAACTTGATCTGCAATCCCCAGCCCCAGTCGCTTCATAGGTTGAGGCTTACAGGCTCAAGCCACCATGCCCGGCTGCCACTGCTATTCTGTAGGCATCTGTTCTTTGGCAACGGGAGTGTGCTGTTCTTTGTTGACTGCATCTCTGTGCCAGGTTTATGGTTGTAGCTCCCCGGTGATTGGTATGCAAAACTCTTTCTCATGTTTGTTTTCACAGTTCATTGCTCTGTGAACTGGCCTTGCTCTTTTTGAGTCCTGCCTTTGGGGCATTTGTTTTTGAAGTCTTTCTTGGTGTTCCTTGCCTCTTCTTTTTCTTTGGTTGAAGTTTTGTCTGGATGTACTTATTGCTGGTGTGGGCAGCTCGGAGTGGAGGCTAACCGAGAGGGGTCTGTGGCGAATGCCCCCCCACACTGCACACTGCTTCTCGGCAGGTGTGCGGTGCATGCTGGCTGCCCTGGCTGTTCCTGGAAGCAGCCCCCAGCCACGCCCCTTCCCCACCACGTGGGTGTGTGTGTGTGTGTGTACGTGTGTGTGGACTGGTCGTGCAGTGGGCGCAGTGGTGGCCAATGTCTGAGCCACCACCCACGTAGGCCAAAACTGGCCCACACAGCCCTCATGTGCAACTCATCTTACCCACCCTCCAGAGGCAGACGAAGTCGGTGCGCATGAGGGTGATGGCTCAACATCTCTTATTATAAGGGAAATGTAAATCAAAACCACCATGTGATATTACCTCACTTCTGTGTGAATGGCCTGTATCAAAAAGAATGGACACAACAATGTTGGAGAGGACTAGGAGAAAAATGAAGACTCATTAACTGTTGGTGGAAAAATAAATTGGTACAGCCTCTATAGAAAACTCTATGGAGTTTCTTCAAAACAAAAAAATGGAAATACCATATGATCCAGCATATCATGTCTAGCTATTTACCCAAATAATATGAAAATGTTAATACAAAGAGATTTATACACTCCTACATTCACAACAGCATTATTCACAACAGCAAAAAGAGAACCAACCTCAATACCCATTGACAGATGATTGGATGAAGAAACTGGTATATATTTTCAATGGAACACTACTCTACTATTACAAGAAATGATGAAATAGTGCCTCTGGGATGAAACTGATGAATCTTGAGATGGTTATTCTAATAAAATAAGCCAGAAAGTGAGAGACAGTTATAGGATGGTTACACTCATTTGTGGAATATAAGTAACTGAAGAAAACAAACTGACAAAACACAACAGAAAATAACTCTCACACTCTGGGAGAACTATACTGGTTGTCTGAATCAATGGAGGGAAGAGGGGGTAGGAAAGGGAATTGGCACTAGATAAGGGGATTGGCACTAGAACTTTGATGGAAGGTAAGTAAAGCATGTGCACACATGGAGGTGTGAAGATGTATTCCCAAGATGGGGACAATTAGCAAGTCAGTAATAGTTTGAGAAGAAAAAATAAAAACTGCTACAGATCAGAGGAGACTGAGTAGATATGATAACTAAGTAATGTGGTAGCCTGGATTGAATCCTGTAATCAGAAGGGGACATTAATGGAGAAATATGGTCAAATACAATGAAGTCTGGAATTTATTAGTTAATAGTAATTAACCAAATTGATTGCTTAGTTTTGACAAATGTACCATTGTAATGTAAGATATTAACATTCGAGGAAAATGAAATCAGATATGGGACATACAGGAACTTTTGTGCTGCTGCAGCTTTTCTAAAATTACTTCAAAATAAAAAGTATCAGAAAAGACATGGGTTCAAATCTAGACAATACTAGTGTTTATATCAATACTAGCGTGTTATATATAAAACCACCATTTTCAGTAAGTGATAATTAAGTAATACTAATTATTGCAACAAATAGAAACTGACAAAAAAGATGAACATTATGAAATACCAAAACAGATTATTCTTTTTGGTTAAACATCTAGCGATCCTTTTAAAAAATGGAACATGTTCGAGTCCCGCCTGGGGCCTGTAGTGAGACCTAGTTCCAAAAAAATAGCTGGGCATGGTGGCGCGCGCCACCCCAGCTACCTGGGAAGCTGAGGCTGGGGATTGCTTGAGTCCGTGGTACCCCGGGCAACTAGAGCCTGTGGTTCCATGGGCAAAAATAGCAAGACCTAGTCTCAAAAAAAAAAATGGAACATGTGATATTAGGATTCACAGGGGTTGTAGTTAGATGGCTGACTAAGATGGCTCTTGAAGACTCCATTCCATTTCTAAGGCTGTGAAGCAAAACAAAATGCAATCTAATTTCGTTTTGGCCCTATTTACCCATTAAAGGAAATTACTTCCATTTATCAAATGAATCCGAAAACTACTGTTTTAAGCAAATGGGCAACAAAGAGAATCAGAAAAATGAGAAACTGACAGAAAAGTAGTATGCTTTTGTTAAAAATGGGACATAATTGACGTTGACAGAAGTTGCATAGGAAATATTGCTTCATTTTGCAGAGACAAATAGGAAGAAAAAAAAATCACATTGGTCCCACCTGCCTCCTTGGAGGCTGCCCTCAGCCTCACCTGTGATCAGTGTATATACTTGTCATCTCTGTCAATTCTTTCACTTTTCTTCCCCCAAGGGTTCCATCTTATGTTCTCCTTGTTGCCTGGGTTTCCCTGCCCTTGTTCAATTCTAGGAATTTGTTCTTTCTATTCAAGTTTTCCTCCCTCCTCAATGATTATACTACTTACAGGAAAACTCTGGAATTGTCTCATATTTGTTAACTGCCAACATATCAACAAAGGTTTAGTAAACAGTTATTGTACTCTTTATAATGTGTCAAACATATACTAGTTAATAGCATAGGATTTGGGGTAAATGAAAACTTAAATTTCAGCTTTGTTTTTATTTGTATGATTCCAGTAGCTCGCCATGATCGTATAGTGGTTAGTACTCTGCGTTGTGTATAATCCTGGGCAAGTAACTTAACTCTTCTGAGTCTCAGATATAGCACCTGCTAAAAAGAACAGTATCTGCTATTCCAGGGATGGAACAAGAGTATGTTATTTTTCCATTGTGTCTGATCATAAAAGTCACCTGATACACTTAAAAAATAACATAATCCAAGCACCTTTCTAGAAATACTAATTCATTGTGGATAGAGTGTGGTGGGTCAGGAATCAGTATTTTTCACCAGTATTACTTAATTTTGGGAAACAATCAGATTATCTAAGAAAAAGCTTTTGGCACTTAAAATTTCAATAAATGGTGACCATGAGAAGGTATGATGTCAATATTATGATAAAGCAAATTATTTCACATGATGAAATAAGCCAGGAAAGCAAAACATGAAGTCAATCTTTTAGTTTTGTTCTATAATACAAGGTTCTCTCTCTTATAACAGGACATGAAATATAAACAATTTTTCTTCTAGTAGCCCAGGCTTTCTATCCCTAGCAAAAGAAACACTACTTTTCTCACTGACCTGGAGGCAACAGTCCCCAAGTCTCAAAGCCCTTGACTAAGTTCTAGAACCAGTTGCACTGAAAGGGAAGGCAACAAGGTTTCTTTCTCATCATTCTACAGTCAAAGACTTCTTTGCAAAGATGGGAAATTTGTTCTGCTTCTGTTTATTTGCATTTCATTCCCTAAGTTTTTCTGCATTATGCAGACATTACAAACACACTCTAATAATTATTCTTCTGTGCCCAGAAAGATCCCTGGCAAAAGGAAATGAGAGTGACCTCTGAGAAAAGGAAAGAGAAATGCTTGCTCTGATTGACAACCTAAAAGCAACATCCCCTTGCATGATGGCAGGGAGAACCCATGACTTGTGTCTAAGCAACAAAATATGACAAATATGATGGAAATGCACTCCCTTGATTAGGTTATATTACAGAGATAATATGATGGAGTGTCATTCCCATGATTTTTTCTTTCTTTTTCCTTTTTTCATTGATTATATATATAATATATATATTTCCTTACATTGTCATGTACCCCAAATTTCTCCCACCACATCATTTGTGAACCAACATCCAATCTACTTGTGCTCTTGTCTCCTCTTAATTCCCCCTCCCTCCATTTCTTTATCCTTCAGTTATCAGTTTGTTAATTTTAACTCTCCATTCTTGTTTTGTTTTCTATATACCCCACATATATAAGTTAGATCATCTTGTATTTATCTTTTTCTCTTTGGCTTATTTCAGCTAGTATAATTCCTTATAGCTCCATTCATATTGCCACAAATGACATGAGTTTGTCTTCTTTATCACTGAGTAATGAATACTCCACTGTGTAAATATACCACAACTTTTTGATCCAGTCATCAGTTTTGGGGCATTTGGGTTCATTCCCATGATTATTATAACTTAATATCTATGTTATCAGTCTGATCAAACTGGAGCAAAACATTTACTCTTCTTGGTAACTTTGAAAAAGTTAGCCACCACGTTTTGGAATAATCCAAAAAGTCACATGACAAGGAACTATATATGCAGACTCTAGGAAAGGAGGAAGGTGGTCTTCTGCTACAGGTGAGCAAGAAAACAGGAACTTAAGCTCTCCAGCTTTAAGGAGGTGAATTTTACCTCAATGCGCTTGGAAGCAAATTCTTCCTTAGTCAAATCTCCATATGAGAACACAGCCCAGGCAATGCAACAATTGTAGTTTTTAATATTCTTAAATGTCTTAAAGATTCTGAACAAAGGATCTATTCACATTATATCCATATTCTTGATCCACAGAAATAGAGGTAATAAATGTATGCTACTTTAAGTCACTAATTCTGTGCTAATGTGTAACAGCAATGATTAGCTAATGTAGCCTATTTCCCATGTAGCCAAGGAAGTCTACTCACAGAAGTAAAAACTGCCATGACCAGTTTCTTATCACTTAATTATAACAGAGGAAAGTTTGTAGGATCCACTAAATCATTACACCAAGTTTAAACACAACCCTGGTGC
Source organism: Uropsilus gracilis (assembly GCA_004024945.1). NCBI lineage: Eukaryota > Metazoa > Chordata > Mammalia > Eulipotyphla > Talpidae > Uropsilus > Uropsilus gracilis. Next base: position 76,352 of record PVHY01005635.1, on the reverse strand, counting down.
CACTCTGCTGCACTTGGGGCAAAAAATAACAAGCCTCATAGGAGTGATCTACTCTTACGGGGTTGGCAGTGGTCTGAAGAGGGTGAAACCCCAGCACAGTCCACAGCCTGTATCTTAAGCTAGTCCTTTCTTTCTCCACCCATAAGCACATCATCTAGCCTCAGCACTGCTTCCCATCTGTCAATTTAATTCATTCCAGTAATAGGTCAAATCTTTGGGTACGTCCAAATTCCCCAAGTCAGGCTACCTGGTTTTAAAATAGAAACCCTTTCTGCCTTCCTAAGTCAGGCACTTAAGGTGATATTACCAAAATAAAATTAGAGTAGAGATTACGATTTTTTTATTTTTTAATTTATATATAAATTTCACAACATTGTAATCCCAGGGGTTTACCCCCCCCCTACCATTTTTTAAAAGTGAAAAGAAAACGGGATCTTTTTTAGGAAAAAAAAATCAATCATAAAACAAGGCCTATCCAATGGCACACAGTTCAAACCTCATGGCTCCAAAATCAGGGTAGTATTATTAGATATATAGGGAGAAGGCAGTTGAATATTTTTAAGTCAAAAAACTGAATATTTGTTCTCACCTCAGCAGGTTTCTTGCGTTCACTTGGAATTTTTGACTTGCACTTGCTCCTATACATTGAGCCAGAAGTAAAGGAAGTAGAAGGATCTACAAAAAAAAATAATTAGAAAAAAATACTTATCTGCCAATATAACTGTCACTCATACCATTGAAGAAAATAGTTAAATTGAACCCAAGTAAGTCTTACACTGGAGTTTAATGAAATTTTTTGGTGACTTACCAGCATGCGAAAGCTTCAACAATGCTAATGCTAAAGAGATTTAATTTGGTATAACGAATACCTTACAAAATTTTGGAATAACATCATTCATTTTCTACCTGGAGAAGAATCTGCAAAAGCAACTAGAAAAACTGAAACTGTGGAGCAAGTAAGCTGTATATTCTTCAGCACTTCCTTATTATTAAAATGCTATTTTGCTAAGGTTGTTGACTTTTACAAATGATAGGTCCACTCAGTCAAACATTTATTACTTGTGCTACAAATTGTAGGCCTCATATTGCCTTTCTAAAAAAGCACTATTATATTAGAATTTGGCTTTTGTTGTTCAGGTAATGAAAAATGAAAAAATGGTATAGGTGCCACACAAAACTAGCTCTCCCATCTAATGAGTCTTTTTCATGAAATTTAAATGAAAAAGAAAAATGGTGCTCCAAGTCTTCCTTCCGAGAAACACTAGTAGTTGTTGTTTTTTTTTTTTTTTAACATCAAAGGACACATGAAACAGCCTAGCCTCAAGTAAAAGAAATCCTTAAGGAGTACAGATAGAGAGATTACCAGCTGTGACTGGTTCTACTCACTGTCATCTGAGCTGTCACTGCTGCTGACATTTCTATGGCGCTTCATCCTGGAGCATCCTGGGAAAGAGAATAATACTGAATAAAACAGTCAGCACACACACCCATTCCAAAGAGTAGTCAACACTGTACTACAGATCTCAAGAAAAGCAACTCAGACAAATCGAATGATTACTGCCAAGACCTAGACCTAGAGTGATGGGAGAAGAATACTACCAAATTCTCCAATACAGAGTGTATTAAAGACTGGGAAAGCTCACATATAAGCTTCTGGAGGAAGCACAAAAGGAATGGCACAGGATTTTCTGGAGTTTCAGATGTGGTCATGAGACCACTGTCCATTCAAAGAAAATGAGGCAGTCATAGGGTCATCAACAGTTAGGCATCCTGAATACGTGAGGAGCAGGAAAGGAGAAAGCAGTGGAGGCAGAGCTGTCAAGGGTGAAGGTTCAAAGAACAATGAGGCATGTCAAAGGCAAGACCACACTACTTTTTTACTTTTTCTTTCTCCCTCTTTCTCACTTTCTCCCTGTCTCCATCTTTCAAACCACTAGCTAATTTAAAATTATATCTATACAAACACCACAAAGAATGTTATAGAAAACTCCTACAATTGTGAAAAATAAATAATGCCTTGGACTAAATTTCTAATGGTTTAAATGGTTTCTTTTCTTTCTTTTTTTTTTTTGAGACTAGGTCTCGCTATGTTGCCCCGGGTACCACAGACTCAAGCAATCCCCAGCCTCAACCTCCCAGGTAGCTGGGATTATAGGCATGCACCACCACACCCAGCTATTTTTTTGAGACTAGGTCTCACTATGTTGCCCCGGGTGGGTCTTGAACCCGCGAACTCAAGTGACTCCTAGTCTCGGCCTCCCTTCCTAGGCTGGGATTAAAGGCACGTGTCACCAGACCCGGCCCTTAAAAGGTTGCTAATGGTTTAAAGTACCCTTCCTATGTGTATGTGACCAATGACAGACATAAAAAAGACACTACCCTTTGGCAACATAACAGCACTAGAATGTAGGGGGAAAGGAAGACGTACACATCTCAAGTCACAAAAAAAAGCTAAAATATAAACTAGAAAAGACAATAACATAATCAGTAACTGGCATTCTTTTATGTGGTACAGTATAGAAAAGCTACTGGGGCAATTACCTTTCCACAAGGAATAAAGATCAGGGCTACTACCTTCAAATCACTCAATCTACTTAGGAAATAGAAATTCAAGTATAAGATCATTGTGAGCAAATCAATTAGGTGAAACAAAAGCACATGTTGAAAAGCTAGTAAGAGTTTTAGTTCTGGCAAGACAGCATGAAGAGCTTCACGGATACACTCTCCAGTGAAAAATATTCTAAAAATTATTTAAGATCTTGAGAAATGGTCCTAAGAACATGCAACAAATGAAGATTTATTAAAGAAAACGTAAATCTAATATGTGAAGTAAGAGTCAATGGTATCTAGATACTGACCCCACTTTCCTACACCCTCCTACCAAGCACAGATCACAAGCCAGACTGGTGCAGTCAAGAGTATGAAGCTCCTTCTCCTTCAGCTCCCAGATGCAAGGCTTTCTTTTTGGGAAGAAGCAGCATATCAGCATTTATCTTCCTGTCCTCAGCTACCTGTTGCTGACACTGAGTTCCAGACAGGTATGGTTGAGAGGTGGAGGTTTCTTATTCTAGGTGGTCCTCAATCCTGAGATGGAATCTATACCTTGAGTGTGGGGCCATCAATAATTATCAAGGCCCCAGTATGCTGGCCCCAGATTACGAGCTGAAGGTTCTCATTCAGGAAAGAATCTAGGAAATCTGGGACTATTGTCAGAGGGAAGACATCATCTCCACCCCTTGCTCCAGAATTGTGGCCTAGGGGTTGATGCAGGCCATAGAATACAGGCTCCAACTCCCTCAGATCCCATCCCACTAACTCACCCCAGACACTGACTTCATTTGCAATAGAACGTGGAGAAGTTTAAGTCCAGGTTGACTATCATGCTAGAATAGGCTGCCTATCACGCTGGAGAGAACCAGAGAAAGAGAGAGCTGGTATCAGAAGAAATCTCAACTACTAACCTATACTGAACTATCCACTATCCCATCAGAAGCACACTAATTTGACTGCATCAGTTTGGAGCAATTTATGCCCCAGAGCATTATTATAAACAACAGAGCAATCAGTAAGCAATTAGTGGAACTTAACTGCTAGGGGTGGTCATAGTCAAAAAGAGCCTCACCAAATCACTGTGGGTATACCCAAGATCACACCACTAAGGAGTTACATCAGAGGCTTCACACAAGGTAGGGCAAAGGAGGGGCAGTAAAAAGGCTTCCATAAAATAATCCAACCAGTCACTAAGGAAGTAAACAAACAACAATAAATAGCACTGCCAGAACCAATACCCAGAGTTGCCACATTATTTAAAATATCTAGTTTGCAACAAAAAATTATAAGATATGCAAATACACAGGAAAGTGATTTATACACTAGCAAAAAAAATGAGACATCAGAAATTGTTTATGAGAGCAACTAGACGTCAGATTTAATAGACAATGACTTTAAATTAGTCACCTAAATATATTCAAAAACATGATTAAAGAAGTAAATGAAGATAAGTATATCAGTAGAGGAAAAGTACAAAAAATAAATGGCAATTCTGCCAGTGAAGAGTATAGTAATTAAAAGGAAAAATTCATCAAAGGGGCTCAGCATTAGATATGGACTGGTAAACTTGAGGTAGATTAATAGAGGTTATGCAAACTGAAGATCAGAGAGAAAAAAGATGGAGATTAATGAACAAAACCTTAAAGATGGGACATCATTAAGTGCACCAAAATATATGTAATGGGAGTATCAAAAGGAAATGAGAAAGGAATGGGGAAATTTTTCAAAAAAGTAATGGTTGAAAATGTCTCCAATTAACTGGAAAACAACTTGCACTTCTAGGAAGCGCAACAAACTCTAGTAACTATGCTAATACTGCTGCCACCATCACTACCACTACTGACATTTGCAAAGAGATTCACAATAGATACATACATTCTGGTAAAACTGCTGAAATATGGGCAGGAGAAAATCTTGAAAGCAGTAAGGGAAAAATGATTTCTCCCTTATAAGGGAACCCCAAAATAAGGTTTAACAGTTTAATCATCAGAAATCATGGAAGTCAGAAGGCGGTGGATAATATATTCAAAGTGCTTTGTGATATTTATACCTTATCAATGACTACATTGAGTCACAAAACTTTATTTTAAATGGTTGAACTGTATGGTATGTAAATTAAATGTATGAAATTGTTATTAAAAATATGACTAGAATAAGTATCAGTCACTAACTAAAGTTCAATTTGTCCTAATATCAAGTCAATGGAATATTTCTTTATTAAGCTGAGATACAATAAACATAATATTCATTTCAGGTACACAACACAATGATTCAATGTTTACATATAGAGTGAAAAGAATAATATTTCTTTAAATAGAATGTCAACCTCCCATCGAATAAAATTTTGGGACTATGTTTGGATCTTTGGTATAAAACTTAAGACATTCAATCAGTGTTCTGAAATGCAGACAAAAACAACAATGACAAACAAGTGATTTAAAGTCATAATAAATGTAGAAATTCAAATAAAAATAAAAAGTCTCAAAATTATTTCCTATTAAATACACAACTGTATCAACTCTAGGTTATTTCATCTGTTTGATATTATTAGGATGTTTCATATATGTAAACTTTCCAGATAAATGGTATGCCAACATTTAAAATCCTTGCTATTACAAAAGGGAACTTTTCTAAAATATCCATTGATTAGTATTCTATGTTGAAGCGGTTAATTTACCACAAACTGAGGAGTTTACGACTATACACATTTATTACCTTACAGTTCAGTAAGTGAGAAATCTGGCATGAATCTCACTGACCTAAAATAAAGATGCTGACAGGACTGTTTTTCTTTCTGGAGTCTCTAGGACAGAATCCATTTCTTGCCTTTTGCTTCTTCTAGAGGCCACACACATTCCTTGGACCCTGACCATCATCCACAATCTTCAAAGTCAGCAACACTGCATCTCTTTGATCCTCCTGTCTCATCTCATTCCCTGATCCTTCTATTCTGCCTCCTTTTTCCACTTTCATAGACTCTTTTGATGATAGCATGCCCACCCAGATAATTCAGGATTATCCCTATTTTAAAGTCAGCTGATTAGCAACTTTAATTATTCTTTGCCATGTAACCTAACATAATCACCAATTCCAGGGATTAGAGTATACATTTTTTTTGGGGGGGCACACTATTCTACTTGTAACATATTAAAAGTGAATATACTCCCACACAAATATGTTCAATGGGCATCTGACAACCGTGGACAAGTAATTACATGAAGGAACGATAGTTGTTTTTTTTTGAGACTAGGTCTTGCTATTTTTGTCTGTGGAACCACAGGCTCTCGTTGCTCAGGGTACCACAGACTCAAGCAATCCCCAGCCTCAGCTTCCCAGGTAGCTGGGATTACAGATGCACGCCACCACGCCCAGCTATTTTTTTGGAACTAGGTCTCACTACAGGCCCCAGGTGGGACTCGACCACGATCCCTAGCCCCGGCCGCTTCATAGGCTGAAGCTTACAGGCACGAGCCACCATGCCCAGCCCTGAAGGAAAGATAGTTTTTTCAATAAATGGAAATGAAGCAATATATATTTTTAAAAATCTCAACTTAAGTCTCACACTTTAAACAAAAGTTAACACCAAATCAATCACAGACTTAAATACAAAACTACAAAATTTAGAGAAAGCACAGGAGAAAATACTTGGGATCTAGGGCTAAGCAAAACGTTCTCTGATTTGACACCAAAACCATGATCTTTCAAAAATTCACCTCCTTCAAATTAAAAAACTTGCTCTAGCTGGGCATGACGGTGCATGCCCATAAGCAGCAGCCTAGGAAGCTGCAGCCGGGGCCAAGAATCGCGGTTCGAGTCCCGCCAGGGGCATGTAGCAAGACCTAGTCTTCCAAAAAATAGCTGGGTGTGGTGGCGTACATCTGTAATCCCAGCTACTTGGGAAGCTGAGGCTGGGGATTGCTTGAGTCTGTGGTACCCCAGGCAAAGTGAGCCTGCGGTTCCATAGGCAAAAATAGCGAGACCTAGTATGAATGAATGAATAAACAAACAAACAAATAATTAAATAACTTGCTCTATTAAAGACTCATGATACAAAAACAAGCTACAGAAATGGACAAAGTATTTATAAATCACACATCCAACAACGGATTTACAACCAGAATACGTAAAGAACTCTAAAAACTCAACAGTAAGAAAACATAGGGCACAAAAATGGGCAAAAACTTGAATATTTTACCCCAAAACAGCAAACAACCATGTGAAAATATGTTTAATATCACTAGACATATATCACTCACACATTGATAGTGGGAATAGTGTGCAAAAATGCACAGCTACTCTAGAAAACCATTTGACCATTTCTTTAAAAGGTAAATATCCAACTGCCATAAGATTCAGTAATTGTAATTATTGGGCATTTATCCCAGAGAAATGATAATTTATGTTCACACAAAAATGTACTTGTGGCAGATTTATCACAATAACCAAATACTGGGAGTAACCCAGATGCCTTTCAACAGGTGAATGGTTAAACAATCTGTGGTACATTCATACACTGAAATACTACTCAGCAGTAAAAAGGGATAAAGTGTTGGAACATGCTACACTTAAAATTTAAAAAAATGTAAAAGACACAGTAAAAATACTACGCTCAGTGAAAGAAGTCATCACTTGTTGTTGTATGATTCTGTTAATATTAAATATCCAGAGCACACATATCTAAACAGGCAGTAGATTAATTGTCACCTAGAGTTGGGAATGGAAATGTGAACTGAGTACAAATGGGCACACAAAGCTTCTTTTTGGGGGTAACAGAAATATTCTAAAATTGACTAGTGGTGATGGTTGCAAAACTGTAAATATACTAAAGCTCACTAAATTGTATACTTAAAATGAATCCATTTTATAGTATATAAATCATGCCTCAATAAAGTTTAACTCTGGAATCTTTCAGGAAGCCCAGAAGAGTAACAACACAAAAATTTTGCATTTATTGAACATAACCTCCATATGGATAACTCATAGTGAGAGTGAAAGCAGCAAATGCTATAGAAGAAATACTTGTTATTTTTAAAAGTTCTCAGTGAAGAAAGGCACTGACCATGGACCCTCTTTCTTCACTTCCCTGAGAGATCCAGGATATCTATGATTTCCTGTGAGATACACGCTCTTCTCAATTGAAATTCTGATCTTAAGAAACCTGGTTAACACAATGTCCCCATTTTTTACAATAGACTACTCTTTAAGTGAATTATCAAATCTGTTCATTACTGAGGGAGGGGTAGATTTTAAGAATCTACAAAATTTGATGTTTTAAAAGTTATTATAATAATACCCATTACTATATTAAAAATCTTGATATTATCTTGTATAATCAGTAAAGGGTCTAAGGAAAATATCACCTAACACTAACATCAATCTTGGAAATTAATTAAGTGGGTTGCAAATGACTTAGAAAACAAAGTAGGGCTAATCATAGGGTTTGGGCTATTATAGTACACTGATCTATTTCTGTAAAGCACTGCTGCTATAATTACTGCAGAAAAATGACAAAGAGTAGTAAATATCAGCAGAGTGAATCCATAACACAAAACTTTAAAAGTCTTTATTATTTTTCTAATCACAATAACAGTCCTATAAATATTACCAAAGCCATTTTACAGATGAGGAAATAGAGGATGAGAAATGTTTAAGCAACATGCTTGGAGTCACATGGCCACTAGAGGGCAGAGCTGACAGATAAACTGGAAACCTGAGGCAGGCTGGCAGGATGAGAGCATGGTCTTTGAGGTCCACATATTCTGGCTTCAAGTTGCCAGGCCTCATCAGTTGCTATTCCCTGCCTCGTGCAAAATGTTTTGTCCCATGTGACTGGGTGAATACATCATCTTATTGCATTCTTACCCATCACTGTACAGGGCTTTACCCTCTGCCCATGGTTACCTCCCATTTCACACTGACCAACCCACATTTCCCTCAGTCCTATCCATTTGTTGGATTGCTTCAGTGAAGCTATCCAGATTCCCCCTTCCACAATTATTCATTCCTTTGCTTTCTATCCAAGTCTCTGCACATGCTTCAGTCTATATAAAAAACACCTCGTTTGCACTGTAAATGTTGTTTACCTGATCAGCTCTGCCACTAGACCACAACCATACTGAAAGTAGGGACTATATCACTTTCATCTCTTACCCTCAGGTCTTAGAACAGTGTCCTGCACAAAGACTAACAGATGCTGTGGTGCCCCTCCTAGGCCTTGTTTACCTGGTGAGCATACCCATCTCTCAGGCTGTTAGCTGCTAATGGCTCACAGCTGTCCCCTTCTCCAAACGCTGGAGTTCTGCCAAGGGAGATTATACTCTCCCTGCTCTCCCTCCAGGGGCAGCCAGCAGCTAATAATTACCCTACACCCTCAATGGTCCTTCCCCACTTCCCAACCAGAACGGGCTAAGCCTTCCTAAGATAATGTCCTTCCCCTCTTGTCCTTGGTCCCTTGTAAGTTTCTCCCAAGAGCACTCCCTCAATAAATCATGCATGTTCAAACACTGTCTCAGCTTCTGCTTCTGGGCACTCCTACTTAAGACCACACATGAATTCTCATTAAGTGGTAGATTACAAGAACTTTAGAACAAATCTTTTTTTGTGAAACAAAACCATAAATTAGCACAGTGCAATCTTGGATAACTTTGTGATGTGCCCTGATGTCTTACGTTTGGGGGGGTATATTACTCAACTGTTTGTTTTCTAGTCCTCTATTCAGGGTACACATTTTATAATGGCATTTTTTTTTCTTCCTTACCTCCCACAATGAGTATTCCTTTGCTCTAGCAGAAAATGAAACATGTACTAGTCCTCATCTTGCACCCTTGGGGAACAGCAATTTTTAGACCTTATTCCTACTATAGTATCAACAAAATGACCAACAGCATGCTGATTTATTTCAACAATTATTGTAAACCAGGTAAAATACTAAAATATAAAGGAGCACTATCTGGAAGTCAACCCAGCTGGAATCTAGATCTGTGGTTTGATAGCTACTTGATTCTCATTAATATTTTTACAGATGAACAGTCAGGAAAGGAAAAGTCATTACTTTAAACATAGTCCTTTTCTTTCCTTCTATACACACAACACACACTTCTGAAATGTATGGTCAATGTAAAGAACCCTATTTACTATCGTCGGTAGGGCCATGCAGCAGCTTAAATATCATCTCAGGCTCTACTTCCAACACATTCATAAGCTTTATTTAACCCAAGAATCATATTTCCAACATTCATCTCTGAAAAATAGCCCCAAACACAGAAAATGATTATGAATAAAATGATTATCCATTAAAATGTCATAATAAAAACAGTAAATGAACCTAGGTATCAAACAAAATGGGAATAATTAAAGGATAATAGTATGGCATTTCATTCAGTCATTTAATACAGTATACAGGGAAACATTTATGTGAAACTGTAGAGTGGAAAAATGGTGTAAAATTGGTTTTATATCAAGATTACATCTATAAAATACATAGAAAACATGAAAAGCCAATTGATCAACATTAGCCACATCAATAACTTTGAAGTGATAGGTTTCTGAATGATAAAAACATTCTATTTTTTCCATTCTCCATTTTAACAGTATACATAATAATTTATAATTAGAAAAAAGTTTTCTAAGACTCCCACACCACTCACAAATGATACAGATGACCTGAAAAACTACAACACAAGTAGTCATAACTGCTATTCAAGATGGAAATTAATAAAGCAGAGCTGGAAAATGTTTCAGAAATGCATACTACAACCAATAGAACAGAGATGTTTCCATATGGTATAGTCCAAAAAGCACAAACCTTTGCATTTTGGAAAAGACAAATATCTAAAACAGTGGTTTCTGACTGAAAGCAATTTTGTTCCTCAGTGGCATATGGCAGTATTTGGAGACATTCTGGGGGCTCACAACTGGAAACAGTGTTAATCTCATTTAGGGGGTAAAGACCATGGGGCCTTCTAAACATTTTGCAACACACAGAATAGTCCTTTACAATGCACAGATTTATCTGGTCCAAAAATGTCAATACTGTCAAGGTTGAGAAATCTTCCTCTAAAAGGATAAAGCAGAAATCAATAAGAATCACTAACAATGCAGAAATGATTGACTTGCCTTATTCACTCAATTGGAGAATTGAAGTAAAAAGGGGTACTCCCTGAAACCTAAAGGCATTTTTATGGAAAAGTAGGACTTTGAACAATGTTTAGGGAACTTAGAAAATTCATCAGTTTAAGGAGTGCTTTGACGTTGGGGGTGGTGTGGTAAGTATACATCTGAGGTGTGATCTTATTCCCCTAAATCATGTACAGAGTCACAAACCAATGTTACCTCAGTAAAGTGTTTCAAAAAAAGGGAATGAAAAGGAACAGGATAAAAATGTAAACAGGTTCAAGAAGAATTAAGATAAAATCAGGAAGGATAAGTACTTCATGGTATTTGGAAACAATCCATAACTAAACAAGCGTCTGAAAGTCCAGTTCTCTTAGACTTTAAGGAAAATACCCTTCAGAGCCATTAACAGAGACAGACCGTTGAGTCAGGCCACTGGTCAGACCAGAACAGCACATTTCTTATAACCTTAAAGGTCAATTCCTGCTCATGTAGGCAAAGAACCTCCCAAGCTATTCCTTCAACAGAAATGCTATAAATGTGTTTCTTGAGCTGATTACCTCTGCTCAGAGTAAATAATACTAACCCTCTCCACACTGAGACCATTAAAAACCACTGCTTATATTTTAATTCAGAATTCATCCTTATCTACAAAACATTTAATCTATCATGGCTGCAAAGTTGTGGAAACAAAACTTCCCTTCAAGCCTGTTCAACTTGCACATCTTTCATTTCAACCACATGTCAGCAGTCCACTGACTAAAGCCATAAACATCTAGGGATGAATAAACAAAAAAATAATCAGGAGAAAAAGTACATATCCTATATATTTTACTGCTTCTTATCCAAAACAAATCTTTAAATCTTTAAATCATTTAAATATTAAATGTTTAAATCTTTAAACATATCCTATATATTTTATTGCTTCTTATCCAAAACAAATCTTTAAATATTCCAGAGTTGGAATAGATGAACTTTGCTGTACTTTGTAAAGACGACTACCTTTATCTCAGTCATTTTAAAGTTTGTTTTAAAAAATTAAGACGTGTGACTCAAAACTCCCTTGTGACCAGATGAGTCTGGAGGTCAACTTTTTCCCAAAGCACACAAAAATCATTAAAGAAGAATAAAGAACGTATGAGTTTACTTATGTAGGGTTCATGTCATTCAGCCAAGTATTTCTGTGTCAACCACAGGTATCCCTGTTGCCTGCAAGCAGGCTTGCTGTCCCCACCCCCACTTTGGTATACAGACTTGTTAACAAAGTATTTAGGAATTTCAATTTCCCTCAGTAGAAATCATTTTTCATGGGAAGGCCAGGTTGAGAGGTGAATCTAAATCATCGTTCAGCAAACTACTGCTGTACAGGACCAGATAGCAAATATTTTGGCTTTATGGGCCATATGGTCTCTGTTTCAACTACTCCAATATGCCGTTGTAGCATGAAAGCAGCTATAGACAGTACATAAACAAATGAGCATGGCTTTGTTCCAATAAAACTTTATTATAGTGAAATTTGAATTTCATATAATTTTCATATATAGTGAAATATTATTCATTTTTCAACCCCTTAAAATACAAAAATGATTCTCCCTCACAGGTCATAACAGAAGTGGCAGACTAGATCTGCTTCATAGATCACTGGCAATCTTGAGTCTAAACAAAAAGAAGTCTTTCTTTAAAGAACATTGAAAAATTGGAAGCCTACAACAGATTTACCACTCTCTTCTAATACCAATCACTTCTCCCCAAAACTTTCAGCCCACTGGCTGACTTGACAAAATACCTCACCTAGCAGGTTTTGGCCTGGGTGACCTATTTTGTAAAATCATCTTCACAGATTTTAATGGTTCTAACTCTAAATTAAAAACTCATGCCTTTTAAGGAAAAAAAAAACAATTTCAATAACTTTAAAAATTAGAAGTAAATTTAGAAAAATTTATGTACAACTATTCAACAATTTCAACTGCAGAGATAAATAGGCTTGACATTTTAAGGATAAAAGGAAATATATTACAAATCTTTTTAAGATAAAATATCATTCACCACTAAACCCCTTCACAATAAACTAAAGTCCAGAAAAACAGCTTTTACTGTGAAGTATGAATTATTTCTCCAGATTGAAAGATTTTAAAAATAATGATTTCCATCTTATTTGCTCCTGTGAATTGATTTCATGTTGTAATGTTTACTCACATGTACCCCTCCACCCAGTACATTTACAATATATCTTCCTGATTTAAAGTGGTTATCAGAATTAGGAGAAAAAAGAACCTATAAGCCATGTTTTAGTAAGAACAGGCATGTAAGCCTTACATGACATGTAAGGTAAAACAAACAGAAACAATTCCAAACTTACTGAGTGAACATCCACTGTACACCAATTGTAAATACCGTGTTTAAATAGAGGACAGGCTCTGTGCTGGTCATCAAAACTGAGAGGACAGGCTCTGTGCTGGTCATCAAAACTGAGAACAGAGTAGTTTGGCTCTCTCCCAGTCAGGGTCACAGTACCAGGTGCATTAGACACACTGTTACTATGGCTTGGGTGATCACAGCCTAAAGCTGGTTAACCAATGATGTGTGACTAACCAATCAGGGGTGGGTATCAGAGTTAATCCCAAAATCAATCAAGGAGGTGTGGAGCAGAGGGGGGTTGCTGTTAAACACACACCTAGGGTCAGAGCAATGTCCACTGGAAAGAAGCAGTCAGACATGGAAGTTAACATACAAGGCAAAGAGTCAGTATTAACTTTGAAAGCAACAAGAAGTGAGGAGAAATGAAATAGTCACAAATATTCTTCAGAGGAATGCGAAGGGACTAGACATAGATGCTAACACCAGTTAAACTCCTAGAAAATGTGTCTGACTTCTCAGCAAAGGTTCTCAAGCTCCAGTGGAATCAGCTGAGAGCTTATAAAAATCCAAATGCCCAAACAGCACCCATCATCAATGAAGTAAAAATTTATCCTTTCAAGAACCAGCTTTTGGATTCCTTGTTTTCCTATAGTTTTGTTTTCAATTATATTGACTTCTCTTTTATGATTTCTTTCCTCTAGCTCACTCTGGATTTATTTTACTGTGCCTCTTCCTCAGTCTTTGAGGTATAAGTTTAATATTATTTATTTGAGATCTTTGATCTATTCCTCATATAAATTTCCTACTCAGAACTGATTTCACTATATCCTACAAGTTTTGATATGCTGTATTCTCACTTTCACTAAGGTCAATGTATTCTTTTTTATTCCCTGGAGACTTCTTCCTTGAACCATGAATTAATGGTAAGTATTTTGTTTAGTTTCCAAGCAGTTGGACACTTTCTTGCAGTCTGGTTTTTTCTAGTTTGATTCCATAATCAGAAAAGGTATTTGTCTCTCTTTTTCTTTTTGACTTAATGGTTTCACTATTATATGGGACATGGGAAAGATAAACAAAAACCCATGAAGAAAAGTCAGAGCAAGCTAACAACCAAAATGAAGACACAAGGGGGGGGGGTGAGACAAGGTGGGAATGGGCGGGGAGGGGGTGGCGAACCCTGGGATTACAAAGATGTGAAATTTATATATAAATAAATAATTTAATTTAAAAAAGTACTTGTATTTCAATTCTTTTATATTTTTCTGAGGTTTATTTTATGAACTTATATATGTGCTTGACCATAATCATGGATTTATCTATTTCTCAATTCAGTTATTGAGTTTTGCTTCATATACTTTGAATATCTGTTAACTGGCACATACACATTTAAGACTGCTGTATTATCTGGGTAGACTGAACCTGAGTCATTATGTAGTGCTCTGCTTTTCCCCTGGTAGTTTTCTTTGTTCTGATGTCTAATTTACCTGCTATTAGAGCTATTCCAGCATTCTTTTGATTAGTGTTTGCAAGGTATATATATTTTTTTCCACACATTCACTTTTAAACTACTTAAAGCATAACATACCAGGAAGTTTGCTATCTACTATTTTTGTAAACCCTCTCTAAATTTAGACTATTATCTCAAAAATCTATTTCAATACAAAAAGTTATCTCAAAACAAAAAAAAAAGCTTACACATATGATTTTAAAAGGGCCTTATATTCATGTTCCTAACATATCTGGAGACCATTAAATTGAGAAAGGGGAAAAACTGCACTCACATACTGCATTCGCACAGAACAAGGAAAAAAACAGGCTAAGAAGTAGGTATACCCTGCAGGGCTGGTGGTAATTGACCCATTATCTGTGGGCTATAGAAAGAATGTCACTCGGTAACAAGGATTCATCTATTTTTCCTTAAAAGATAAATATTCACTACACCTACTGCTCCTGGATTTTCTTTGGGTTTGGGGAGCTGTTTTTCCAGTAATTGCATTTTCTAGTTTTCCTGTTTGGATTTCTGTCATTTTACTACCAATTAACATTTCAAAAGGGTAACAAAGAGAATTTAAAATGTAGAACTTGAGAAGGAATAAAGCTAATTAGTTATATCACTTGTTAGTTCTGTAAAAGAAATGATGAGTGAGAAAGTTGGAAAGTACTGACTAAAATGTGGCTTTCTGAGAATTAGTTGAGTGCAGTCATTTATGTTGTTCATGCTTCAGTACCCAAGGTAGCCAGATTTGGATATAGATAAGTAGTCATTTGAGACAAAATAGCAAAAGGTCACCCCTCAGTTGTTTTAAAGCTAATTGAAGGAATCACTAAAGGACCTAAGATGTGGACTAGAGAGCATAGACAGAAACTAATTATATCTTCATGGCCTAGAAAAGTAAACTTCCAATGTAAATAAAAGCATCCATATAGGAATATGGCCACTGAGAAAAGGAGACGTTCTTCTTTATCCATGCCTCCTGTCATCTCAGTGCTATTTTAATTATTCTAAGTTAAGTGTTTTACAGAAGTGACACAGATTGAACTCCCCAAAATCTGAAATAAAGATTCATTGTGTGCGAAAAGTGACTATGTTTTCAAAAATACTTGTAGGCCCAGTAGTGAAAACTTTCTTGGACACTATGCCTCAATATTTCCTTATCTGGGAATCTGCAGTTTAATTTCATCCTTCAAGATCAAAGACATATAAATTAACTTGGCCTACTGATTTGATAAATCTATGGAGAGCTGCCAAGTAAGGTAGGTCAACAGAATAATTCATTACTTTAAAATGCTTAAAACAACTTTGGGGAAACTTGAGAATTAAACAGAGGTTATGACACTCAAAGACATTTTACACACAGTTGAAAGGAAAATATCTAGCTTCTACTTGATCATTCCAGTGACAGGGAGTTTGCTATTTAACAAGGCAATCCACTAAAATCTTTAGAAAACTTTAAATGAAAAAAATTTTTTTCTATGAACAGAAAAAATATGCGTTTAACTTTCAAATATTACCTACATACTAGATTTGCAACTGTAACAGCTTCAATTTTCTCCCTACCTTTATGTCCAACCTATGTTGATTTAACATCATTTTCTTTAATACCTAATTTTCTTTTTTCTCTCCTCTTGTAAACTCCTCAAAAAGTAAGCTATGGTTCATCTTCATTCCCTTTCTCTCAATCATTCCTTAACTGACTCCTATCACACTAGAGTTCTTTAAAATGTAACCATCTATGCATACTACCCAATCTCCATCACTAAGTCCTTGTATGCTGCATTTTTATAAGATAATCACTACCTCCTTTCTTTCCACCATGCCTCTTGAATCAAAGAATTTTTCTGGGTCCCCTCTGTCACTCCCTAATACCGATTTCTTCCACTAACCATCTTGTAAGTGATGGTGTTTCCCTAAAGTGCTCCTATCATACCCCACACATGCATATGGCTCCTAGAATAAAAAGAAAGTGGGAGTGGGGAGGAGAGTGGCATTGGAAGGAAGGAAAGAAAACGAAAGAAAATAGAAATAAATCCCAAACCCCTGCCAACTACACACATCAACTTAGAAGATAATACCAAGGCCACTATCTTCACTGACTCTTCCTCCTTCCTAGTGGGGTCTCATTTGGCTCTCTTCTCTATATGGTTACAATATGTAGCAGCCTCTCTCTCTTTTTTTAAAGTTTTATTTATTTTTATTCTTTAAATCACAACCTCAGTAAATGGTTTTTGGGATACCTCCCGCCCCTCCCTCAGGTGCCCCTCCATTCTCTCACACCCCATTCTTTGTTTGCTAGTCTGTGTTAAGTTCAATAGTCCCTTTCCTGTGGTAGTGTTCTTTCACTGGGTGAGGGACTGTGTTCCTGGAACCACGAGAGCCTTGATGGTAGGTTTTCAGTTTGCGTTGGGCAGCCAGTCTATATTTATTTGTGGTCTTTCCATGCTTTTTTGTTGGAGGCTGTCTTCTTCAATCCCATCTCTGTTGTTTTGCTGCTTCACCTTATGGTTCTGGCATCATATTTAGAGGGTCTCACCCCCTGCCAGTTTGGAGACGTTTCTCTGTGGATACATGATTTGTGAATGGCCATTGTAGATTATCTCCTCTACCTCAGTTTGCAGCTTTGCTGTGGAGCCGATGCCCCCAGTCTTTGGCTTTCCTTTCCTCTCCTGTAGTGTGGGGAGGGGTGCCTTGCTTTCTTAGAAAGCATCTCTGAAATGAGGCCTTAGGTCCTTCCAGACCTGGTGAGCACACAGATGCACTTCGTGATATTATGTTTCTATCAATGTTTCTCCTGTCTCACATGCATTGGTTCTTTTAATTGTCCATCTGCTGTCCATCTCACCTGAAACCAAGGTGGAAGGGGCAGAGCCCCAGGCTGCATGGAGGCAGCCCCCCAGGGGGAGGGGAGCAGCTGGCCTGCACCCCACTGTGCCCTTTGTAACAGAGGATGCTACCTCACCAAGGTCTTCTATCCAAGTGCTAGAAACATCTCTTAACTCTTTACTTTTTGTCACCCTGAAACTACAATCATCAAATTTTGCTGAGTCAACCTCTGAAATAATCTTTGAAATCAGTATTTCTATCCATTTTAGCCTTCATTTTTCTAGTTTGGAACCTAGTCATGTCTTGAAACCAAGTCAGTAGCTTCCTAGCCTGTCTTTGGACTCCCTCTCTCATTGCCCTCAAATTCACCCTCCACTCAACTGCCAGAGACTTAAACACAAATCAGACCATGTACCTTCATTGCTGAGAGACTTTAATGGTTTCCCTTTGCTCTAACATCCTTATTGAGGTCTTCAACATGACCAACAATGTTCTCTACAGTCAAGCTGCTCTATTTCTACACATTTATATCTCAACATACTCTGCCCTAGTTTTATGCCTAACAATGCTGAGACTATATAGTTCCTTCACATGCTGCTTCTTGTCCCTATGTCATCACAGAGGGGCCCCTCTGCCGTGAAGGATTCTGAAAACAGTCATCCTTATAAACCTAAATGTGTCACCTCTTCTAGAACGTGTCTCTTGTCTGACTCATTCACATCTTGACAATTCACTGTCATTGAAGTCCTGATTATCAACTATGTCAACAACTTCTTGTTTGTTTCTGATTAGTCTCTTAACACTGAACAGATAAAACACAATTTTTAGATGTTACAGGAGGAACTAAAGACTTTGAAGAGTAATGTATATTTGTGTGATTAAAAACAAAATGAACTATTTTTGAAACAAAATGAATTCTCTACTTTTTAAAAATGAAACTCGTCTCACTACCTGATATGGACTGCCTTTGGAAGTGATGGTATGCCAGTTTTGAGACTAGATCTCAAGATGTCATGCTGCTTCTATCTATTCTTAGAAACCTGTCCAACCACCATGAAAACAAGCCTGGCCTAGCCTACTACTGGTAAGAGATACATTGTCCAGTGCTCTTACCTGCAACTATGGCCTCATTTGACTGCCACCTAAACTCAGAAGCAGAGCTCCATGCTAAGCTGTAGTTGACCATAAACATAAGGGAGACTAGCTAAGAACTACAGAATCATTCAGCTCAACTCAATTCAAATTTTACAGAATCAACTAAATCAGTAATTACTATTTTGAGTCACTATCTTTTGAAGTGGCTAGGTATACACAGCAATAGAGTAATTTACTGTATAATTTAGAAGGCAATTTTTAATGTTTAACTGTAGATTGGAAATTTCATTACATACATCAGTCCTACCACGTGCATCACTTTACACACTGGATAATTTTCCAGAGAAGGTACTATTACTGGGCTCCACTGAGGGGAACATACTAGCTAACGTGAGGATCACACAGGGGTCAAACATCTGACCAAAAGAAATCTGTAATTACAGCCACATAAAAAAGCAAATGTCACTCCATCTTATCTACATGTTCATAGTTAAAGACTACCTGATAAGGCAGCCATAAAGTAGCTCTCCAGACCAGAGGTGAGTGGCACTCACCTAAGCAGTTAACTAAAATGTCAGAGTGACCTACCCCACACTCCAAATGCCTCATCAGAAGAGAATTTAGCATTGCTATTAGAATCCTATTCTTTTTAGTTATAGTTCCTACCCTCCTTGTTTTTACCAGTGTTACCCTTCAGTTCATTCCAGTAAAAGAAGGGCAGATACCAACTTAAAAGATTAATTATACATAAGAGCAACTATGAAATAATTCAAAAGAACATATGCCAGAATTCACACATTCAATTACAGGATGATTTCCAAAAGACCCTTTGAGGCAGCAAATGTTTATTCCAACAAAGCAATTTTTCAAAATATTCAGGATATTTTTTGCTTGAATTTGGTTCCTGCTCCTTTGACATTAATTTCTTTGAATAAGGTCAACAGCAGCATTTTTTTCCACTTGAGGGTAAATTCAATTTTTGAAACAACTATATGGTTCAAAGTTTACTCAAGTAATAAAAGTGAAGGGTGTAAACCAGTTTCTGTAGCAATCAGGGAAAATAAACTGCATATTAATTTAAAATACCAGTTGTTATTGTTAGCTGGCAGGTTAAAACTCTGAAAGGCACAAATTTCAAACTCTTCAACATAGCACCCAATCAATGTAGCTAAAGTTCACTTTTCTAGTCTTATTTTCTTTGCAGTCTCTCCTCTAGGGAAGCTGAACTCTTCATTGCTCCCCACTCATAAGTCCTGCTGCTTTCTCAATGTATGTATATATTCAACTAGACCACCCTCTATATGTCCATGCCATCTATCTCTGTAGCCAATGTAGCACACTACAATGTACATGACTAAAACAAATACTCACTGAATGAAATGACTAATTATTCGATGACTTACGGAATGGCTCTGAAGGTAGTAATTCTAAACAGGAGTTTTAAAAACATTGTAAACAATGGAATTAGTAGTTAGTTTCCACCTAGCATTTTAAGGATGAAACTATGAAATGTTAGAATAGCAACTCCATTGCAGTCATGTCTAACAACTACTTCAGAAGATCTAGTCAATTGGGTACTGAGCAGAAATGAACTCAAAATTCCAGGCTATTCCAGCCTACCTAAACAATGGATCACAATGGCACTGTATTTATGACAGCAGGCTTTGTATTGCTTTCAGATTCCCTCCCCAAAATATTCAAGTTATAAACAAACACACTTTTGGATATATGAAGGAGATTGTTGGATCATATGTTAGTTCTATTTTCAATTTTTTCCTCCATATTGTTTTCTATATTAAACTGCACCACTTTACATTTCCACTAACAGTGAATAAGGGTTCTAATTTCTCCAATATCCTCATCAACATTTGTTGTCTTTTTTAAAGTAACCATCCTAACAGGGATGAGGTGGTGGCTCACTGCAGTTTGATTTGTATTTTCCCAATGATTACTGATACTGAACACCTTTTCATATGTATGTTGGCTATATAAGTTCAAAAAAAAATCATGACCTTGAAGAATAAGCACTCTGCACTCCTATTATTCATAAAAAAACCGAGATACGGAAACAAACCAAATGTTTCTTTCTTTTTTCTTTTTGAGACTAGGTCTTGCTATTTTTGCCCGTGGAACCACAGGCTCTCGTTGCCTGGGGTACCACAGACTCAAGCAATCCCCAGCCTCAGCTTCCCAGGTAGCTGGGATTACAGGCATGTACCACCACGCCCAGCTATTTTTTTTGGAACTAGGTCTCGCTACGGGCCCCAGGCGGGGCTCGAACCGTGATCCCTAGCCCCGGCCGCTTCATAGGTTGAAGCTTACAAGCACAAGCCACTGTGCCCGGCCCTCCAAATGTTTCTTGATAGGTGAACTGGTAAAGAAAAAATGGTGTATATATACACACGGTGGAATACTATTCAGCTTTGAAAAAGAAAGGGCATACCATCATTTGCAAAATGAGGAAGATATTATGCTAAGTGAAATAAGCCAGTCATAAAAGGACAAATACTGTATGATTTCACTTATATGAGGTATCAAAAATAGTCACACTCACAGAAGCGGATAACAAAATGGTAGTTGCCAAAGGTTGGGGGAAAAGGAGTGAGGAAAGGTGTCCAATGAGTATAAAGTTTCATTTACACAAGATAAATAAGTTCTAGAGATCTGCTGTATAACATAGTGGCTATTAGCAATACTGTATTGTGCACTTAGCATTTTAAGAGGGTGAATGTTAAGTGTTTCTATTCCACCCTCAAAAAAGGCACTTTTGGAGGTGATGGATATGTCTATGACCTTGATTGTGGTGATGGCTTCATGGAAATATGAATATGTCCAAATTCACAAATTTTATGCATAAAATATGCAGTACTTTTATATCGGATACCTCAATAGAATTACTAAAAAAAAACCCCACTAGGTTGATAAATGATGGATACATCACAGATGATAAAGAATAAGATTCTAATAATGAGATACTCCTCTGATGAAGTTCAATACAAAAATAAGCTGAGAATGGTTTCAAAGCGTTGGTGTGGTGATATCAGCTTATATTAGATTGAACCATAAAAAAAGTCAAAATGTTTGGGTATCAGAAATCTCATAAGGTTCAACCTAATACTGAAAAATTCTGCTTGCAATAATAAAAAGACTTCTTTGCTTCTCTCCTTTCATCGGTAAAGTCCTTATGCACTTCTGAAAAATCTAAATTTGTACTAACTTGTGAGAACTTAACAATAAATGAAAATGGACAAAGCCTTGCTTATACATATTTTTCCTTTGTTCAAAACATCTAGTTTCCTTGAGGAGTTGTAATCCACTTAGCATACTTAAGGTAATTGGCATGTGAGTCCCCACTGGAGTATTAGGTCTCTTCACCTATATCTCAAATTTCTAGGTCAAATCTGAGCACCTCCTTTCTTGCCATGTTTCATTTATATACTAGGTCATCAACCCAGGATTCATCACACCTACATGTTGTTTAATACAAGAGGAGGTTGTTGACAAAAGGTACCTGATTCTTACTATCAGGGTGGGCTAGGAGAACACTTGATTTTATTCTCGTTTATTCTGCTTCTTCTGTCTCAGAGTTACAGCAAGTTCGCTGAGTAGATTATGAACTCTGGACCTCTTGTGAATCAGAGCAGGAGAGGCCTCATAGGCAGGATTCCTAGCTCTGAGTGTGTGGCTGGAAGGATGAGGCAGTTCCCCCTCTGTATTGCTGGGCAGCCTCAGTAAGACCCTATGAGGAGGCGCAGGTGCTGTGACTAACTGGCACAACCCCAGGCCACAGTGAATACCACGTACTCAGAACAGAGGCTCAATTTTTAATCCTTCTGAGACACCATTTCAGGAATTGGCCAATACACAGACAGGCAATCAATGTAATGCTTTTGTGTACTCATGTGGATCTTGAACTGGTAAGTTATCTGCATTAAAATTTTTAGAATTTTCTGTTTAGAAATTTTTAGAATTGTCCAAGACAAGAATAAATATAATCTTTTTTATAGTAAATGTTACTTCATGAGAAACACTGCATACATAATTTCAGCTTCAATGGTCAGAAGATCCTGTGCTTTCAAGTTTACTGTTAGAAATGCAAAACAGGGAGAGCAAAACTCCATCATCCCACCTCTGTTCCCTTAGTACATGATGTTTTCATTTTTCAAAGATTTTTTAATAAGATCTTTTATCTAGTGTATAATAGCTGACTTTACTTCCCCAGGATTATTGCACAGTCTAATTAAGTTTTCCCTTAGGAAATATCACCCCTGACATGCAAAGAAAGACAAAACAATGGTGGCTGATTATGGAATCAGGAATATTTCATTTTTACCAATGGGAAAATTATAAAAATTAAAAGTACCAAAATTACCCCTAAGTCATTAATATGCAGTAAGTTAAAATATCAGCAATTCACAGGAGACTATAAAAAGTTATTTGTTTACTTACTGCTTCTCCCAGGTTCTGAATTCAGAATCCCACATTCCTACTCTGACAGTTGACAGCATGAGAACCACCTAAAAACTACTTCAGAGGGTTTGTTGCATATGGTTTAAGTGAAGCTTGTTTTATATGACCTGTCTCAGAAAGAAAGCCCAGAAGGAAATGAGTTTTACATGTTTACTCTTATAGGCTCATTGAAGAATTTAATAAAGATATGATAAAGGAACTTGGGTTGGATTTTGGGAAACCTGGGTTTTAGATCACATTAATAATCTATTATCATACTGTTTTTACTATCGTGGCTTCAGTTTGAATCTGGTAAAGCAAACTCTTACAAATTTTCCTGACGATTCTTGGGCATTTTTTTCTTTCCAAAATGCAAATCTGATCATGACAGCTCTTAGTGGGATATCTTTCCACTGCTCTACAATGCTCATACACTCCCTTGTAGGTCACTGCAGGACTAGTTTTAGTAGAGTGAAGAGGGTGCAATTTCAGGGGCATAGTTGACTGCTCAATAGGAAGTGACCACCAAAAAGCTCTTATCTCTGCCCTGGTTTCTCACCAGGCACAAATATTTAATAGGTTTTGTAAGTGTGCTACGTAAGGGGTGCCCAAAAAACTTATGGTACCCTAAGTTCTGAATTCACAATTTGCTAGGACTCACCAAACTCAGTTTATAGTCACAATCATGGCTATGACTTATTACAGTGAAAGGAAACAAAGCAAAATCAGTGATGGGAAAAGATACACATGCTGAAGTCTGGGAGAAACCAGGGACAAGTTTCAAAGAGTCTCTTCCAGTGGCGTTATATGGGGTACACATAATTTCCCCAGCAAAAAGTTGTGACAATACGTGTGAAATGTTGTCTACTAGGAAAGTTCATTAGAGACTCAATGCCCAGGGTTTTTATTGGAATCTGGTCACATCGGCAGCCCTGTTTGGAAAATACAAAATTCCAGACTTCATTATTTTATATAAATAGTACAGACACAGTGAAATACCCTTATCAATTCTGAGAAGGATGAGAACTCTCCTGAAAGTCAAATTCTCAGATGCTAGACAAGAACAACCTTACAAGCAACCCTTTCAAAGTGAGGCCTGTATTAACACCTTTTTTTTTGCACAGATTCTAACCATAACCTGGGCACCAAGATGTTCTGCTCAAATCTGGTTTGGGGTACATAAAACCATGAGAATTATCTGAGTAGGGAATCAAGGGAGCAGGAAAGGAGAAACACTCATCCTCTTCTAGTGACAGAAAGGAAGAGGCAATGAGGACTGCTTCCTGGGAGAGGCAATGCCTGAGCCAGGTCTAGAACATGATATATGTGGCATGCCAAGATTCAAAACCCAATCAGTTGGATGATCTTGGCTAGTTAATTAACTACATATACTAGGTTTATCCCAGGAAATAAGTTATCCACATGGACTGTATTTGGATTAGGGTTAGGGTTATTAATCACTCTGATCCCCTGCTTAAACTATGTATGGTTTTCAAATTTGTTGCAGGTCACTTGATTTTCAGCACCAGTAATTTTCCTTAATCACTGTGAGCACATTAAGGTTCATATTTTAATACTTACATATTTCAAGAAGGCAGAAACTATACCTGAGTTGTTCACTGTGATAACCTCTAAGTCCAACACAATGTCTATCACAAAGTAGGCACTCAGTAAATGTATAAAAGAAGAATGAATGAGGGTTTACTCTCAGTTCAAGTGGTCTGGGTGAGGGTAATCTTGTCCACTTTCCCAACATAGACATCTCCTGGGTCTAAGGCACATGACCCAAGTTAGATCAGTAAGTTATTCAAGGATTTTGACAGAAGTATTGGTAATGAGGCACTGTATCTGCTGCAGATAGTGAAACTATTGCTGCCTGAGAGTAAAACTAACTCAGAGAAAAGCAAAGGTTTTTTGAGAAAAGGAAATTTAGGGTTGCACTGACTGTGATGTTGCAGGGCCATTCATTTGCCAGAAAGTTTCTTTTTGCTTCTTAAGCTAACCTGAGTTGGGATTCTGACCACATGTAATTAAGAATCCTAATACAACATTAGTAACTGGAACTAGACGTGTGGTTGGTCCCAAAAACTAAGAAGACAATCATCAAGAAGCCTAACTTGTAACTGGTCAAGGGCATCCTGTAAGGTTTGGTTCTGGTACAGGTAGAAAAGATACATTGCTTGGGGAATGAAGCACAGACATTCTGATTGGCCACAATCCTAAAAACCATCTTGTTCCTCTCCTTAGGGCTAAAAGACTACCTGCAGTTTTGACGAAAGAGTAACTTCCTTTCATCTATGAAAACCCAGATTATCAGACTGCTCAACAGATCAGAGAGAGAGGCAAAATCTTCCCAATTTTCAATGGGGTAGAATATAGTCATGAAAAATAAAAAGCTTGAATCTCACTTCAAATGAAATTCTAGTCCACATTAACAAAGCACCAGTTGGATAAACACTTGTAAAAGAAAAATTTAGTCACTAGCAGCTAGCCAGCACAGGTTTTGTAATGTCATGACACTTCCAAACAATCTGAGGCTCCCTTCTATTCTAATCACTTGATTTACTTCCTAAGATAATTTTTTACAGGTACAGTATATGTAAAAGGGGCTGACAAAGGCTCCTGGCCCTGTGCAGATCACAATTTTTATCAGTAACATAACCTGGATTTATGGACGTAGGAGGGGTAACATTCATCAGAGGAAAGGGGAGAATTCAGAAATTAATATAAGCAAAAACAGGACAGAATTTAACTGGAACATATGTAAACCCACTATGATTAAAAAAAAAAAAACAACATTTCCTAAATACAGGATGATAGTGATTCAGTACCCGATCCAGTCAAGATATATATATAATCAACTTGGACTGAATTTGAGGGTACACCATCTACCTCAGTTGGGCACAACAAGACAACCAAGTTCTAGTCTGAGTCTTACGGGGAGACAAACAATAAAAGTGAATCCAGAGAGGGGAACCAATATTTAGAAAAGGGTTGAGAATTATGTCACACAAATGACAGTTCAAAGGGTGAGAATACAATTTGGTACAGTTACTTTGGAGCACAAAAACAGAATTTAATAAAACTGAAAATATCCACAACCTATGACCCAGCAATCTTATTTCTAGATACATATTTTTGAGAAACACAATCAGCAATACAGATTTGTAAAGGCAAAATTCAGGAAGTATTTAGGCTTCTGTCAACGTAAGAATGGCTAGAAAGTAAGGTCAATTCATACTTTGCAGCAGCTATAGATAATGGTGTAAATATATTTATCAATCAGGATGTGCTAAATTTGCAAAAGCAACAAAAGGTACTTAAAATCTGAGTGGTTCAACACAATCAAAGTCTGTTTATTCCTTATGCCACACGCTTAAAGTTAGGTGGCAGGAAAACTCAATGTAGTTATTTTCAGAACCAGGTCAACGGAGCTCCCATCTTTATTTGCCAGGGGAATGTGATAAACCTCATACTGGCTCTTAAAACATCTATCTGTAAGTGCACCCATTACTTCTGCTGACATTTCATTGACCAAAGGAGTGACATGGCCACACCTAAATTCAAAGGGGGCAAGAACAACAATCCTACTGTATGTCCAGATGGCACACTGCCAAAAACATTTTGTTATAATGACTAATACAGTATGTAGTATGGAAAAATTAATACCTATGAAAAACTCTAAGATATTTTGATGTGTGGACAAAACATTCAGACACATTTATAATACCACCATTTATGTTAAATTAAAATGTGATCCAAGATAAATCTACATACTGTTTATATATACCTACATCCACATGAAAACTGAGGAGGGAGGAGGATGACATTAGAAGAGGTGACCAAAGGGGAAATAACCATTTGTGTAAAGTTTTAGTTTCTTCTTAAAAATATGACAAAAAATCTTAATTATTGATATACTTCTGGCTGGCAGAAAGTATGAGTGTTCATTAAATTATCCTTTGAATTTTTCCACTGCATTTAACATACTCGAAAGAAGAAGCTGATGAAGAAAATCAGGGATATTTTTAGCGTGAGAGGATCACTAAGAAAGAGAAAGGGGACTTGGGGAATGGGGAGTAGGAAAACACATAGCTTTAAAAACACTGGACAAAGGAGAATTGCTCTGTGTAGTTATGAAGGGACAGCTGGGGACAATGGTGAGAATTCCTAGAAGGCAGATCTTGGTTAAAGAATAAATAACCTATCATGGAAAAGGGAACAAGTAGCCTCAAAAATGTATGAAGGAAAAAAACATCCCCTGAGAGGGGATGTAGAATCAGACAATGCCATGTTTGACAAAATACCATGGAAAGGCTTTCTGCACTGGTATGGTACCTGGATATAGTGATCCCCAAGATCCTTCCAATCAAGTTCCACAACCTTGGATGAGAATCTCTTAATTTAGAGCTCACACACTCTGGATAACTCTGGATAACTGCAGTGTAATTATCCCAAGACAAAAAACTTTTTAAAGGCAAAATGAGCATCTTCTTTATTTGTACTTTAACTTACAAACTATAAGCCAACTAGCCAAACAGGTACTATTATAATCAGGATGCAGCAAAAACATAAAATGACTTTCTAAAAATAATATTGAACAAATCAGAGGTTGTAGTAAAACAGAGCAAAGGGGGCAGAAGTAATCAATGAAATACCATCTTCACCTTAACAATTTAGTTTTCTAACTAGCTTTCAATTCTAGAAAATAATCCTTCACTACACAGCTTTGTGTTTTTACTTTCTATTCTTGAGGTTAGATTCCAGATCCCAAAGATATTCAAACAAATACATGTATAGCAGAGACATAATTTATGCTGTACAGAGCAGTCGAATTCACCAAAATCTCTGACTTAAGAGTTTAGTCCAAACCTCCCCCACCACTCCAAATTGACACAATAAGCATGATGAGAAGCAGGCTATCAAGGCAAAGATACAGAGCTCTGAAAAAAGAAAGATCTCAGAAGCAACACAGCCATCACCCAAATTGAATTTGAACAATATATTCATTTTCACACATCTTCAGACTGTACATTCATGGTGTAATTAAGGAATAAATCCATCATCTGCTGGGTGCTAAAATACTTGGTGGGCTATCATATTATTTATGTTAAGCCTTTCTACAAAAGTTTCCAAGGTAGTCTCCAAATCACTGAGAGGGAAATTTTGTTGGAACTGGATCAGGGGCTGCAGGGATTCCTCTTTAGAGCTGTGGAATGGACTGTTTCAGATCTGGTGGTTCCTGATCTGGCTGTTCCAAGCTTGAGCAAATCTGATTGTTCCAGGATTGGCTGCTCGAGTTCTGGTTATTCCATGCCTGGTTGCTCTATATTGGAAAGCTTTCAGGAGTGTTCAGCAGGCACCCCTGGTGATAGAAAAAGGCTGGTGTATTCTATAGGTGCTGAATACTGAGGCATACCATTGCTGTCCTTTGGCCAGATGCTCTTCTGACACCTCCTACACTTTATTCTCTTGATTACAGCACTCAGTCTTAATCTGTCATGAGGTTCAGGAAGCTGGAAGTTCTTCTATCTGCTGGAGACTGAGGTATTTTTGTCTCTGAAATCTGTCATTGGACACACTTAGCTGGATCTGAGAGATCATGGCTCTGTTTCTTGACTGGGATTCTATCTTTTTTCTTCTCTATGTTGTTCTTTCTAGAAATGGATTGGTGGAAGAATCAGGGCTATTATAAATAAGCAGATCCATGGATGAAGGGAGAGACAGTCTTCATGTGGGACAGCTCAGCAGAGAATTTAGATGGTATGCATAATTTTTTCCCATAAGTATCAGACATTGGTGAAGAATCCCTAGAATTGGATGTTTCTGGGCAAAGCAGGCTTTGGGGAAAACTGGATGCAGATTCATGTTGTAGAGATGAGGGAGAGGAGAAAAACCCCAAAAAGATACACTGAAAGATCCAGCCTTCCCTCAAGACAAATTTTAAAAAAATAATACAATCTTAATACAGTACAACCTTTAATGGTGTTACCTAGGAATATTTCGCAATCAATAAGGAACAATTAATTTTTTTCTGAAAATTATTATAGATAGTGGTTACAAGAATTATACTGGCCCTCATCTAGCTTTAATTTTCATACCTTGGTCAACCTTGTGCATGTAATTAAATCAGTATCATTTGTAGATCTGTTGACAGATCACACTGTTCCTGTGACATATTAGTTGTTCCTCCAGTACCAAAGTCAAATCATTCCCTCAGCTAAAGAGACTGCCACAGAAACATCTCACAGAAATGACTACTACTTTCTAAAAAGAGTAAGAAGAACGAGCCTGCTTTCTTTATAACTAGTTGCTTTGGCTATTGCCAATAGGAAAAAAAATAAAAGTTTTAACTGTGGGAGTAAATGAGACAACATGCTGTACCTGGGGATTTTCTTCCAAAAGGAAGCATTTCTTTGTACCAAAAGTTTTTATCTTTACATAGTTAATATACGCCCCAAAAGTTATGAGCTGAGTAAAGTTTACATGCCTGAAACCTGATGGATCTGAATAGACATCTGGGAAACCCACTGTGGTTTTTAAGGAACGTATGTTTCTAAATCTAAGTTTTAATATTTCAAAAGATATTGAAAGCATGCTGTAACATAAAAACATGTGCTTTAACCATGTGGGTTTTTTCCCTAAGATTTCCTTCCTACAGTGATTCTGTACCCCAAATACTTGCACTAAATTAGCTTTTATTTGGTAGTTTCTTCACATTAAATTTCAAGATTAACAACAAATAAAAAACAAAACAAAACAAAAGGTTCAGAAGGCTCTGATATACCTTCTTTTTAAACCCACATGCTGGGCTATGCTGGAGCTTCATGTGGTCTGGTCCTACAACCACCAGAAGAGAAAGAGCCCTAATATGCCAGGAAAGCAGCTGGCTGGACCACCACAATGCCTTCCAAAGACTCAGATCTGGATCAAATCCATGAGCAAATGCTAATTACTCACCACCACCTTCTCAGCCTAGTTTCTTTATCTGTCAAGCACAAGCACTTACATCCTAAGATGTCACAGGGCAGTGAATTTATCCTTGGAAGACAGAGTTGGTGATAAAATGCTGGCTTGTAATATTAAGAATTAGAGAGTAGGGGTAAACCAGAGACAAACAGGGGAGGGAGGAGAGGAAAAGTGTAGATGAATGAAGTGCTGGGGGGCAAAGGTTACTGGAAAGCAGCGGGACAGAAGTTAAGAGAATGTGACAGAAAGGCAGGGCCAAGGAAAACATGGAGGTCAATGACATGCCGCATGAGGACAAAGCTGTGCTTCCAGATGAGATTACCACATAGGCTTTCAGAAAAGTGGCTTTGTTTTTCCAGAAGTTATTATGTATTCAGACAATCCTGGAGTATCTAAGTTATGCTGAGAAACTTGTACACTCAACTACACTAAACGCTGCATCTCTGACTCTAGTATTTTAGATAAATAAGTATTTTGGGAAGGGGGCAGGGAAACCAATGCAAATTATTACCTAAAAATATCAGTTCCAGGTAAGATGATAAATGCACCCCCATCTTTCTGTCACCAAATACAACTATAAAATTTGTACAGAATGCATGGATAGTTACTAGAGGATAGCTTTAAAGCATATCAGCAGCAGGAGGATCAGGGAAGAAATACCAAAAGCCACATATAATTGAACTGGTGTTGACTTTACTACCTTTTTCTCAGCATTTTCTGGTGTAAACTCAAACACAACAAAACCTGACAGTAAGCATAGTGATTATAGGACATGTTCTGGCTCAAGGTGCTTTTTTTCTTTTCTTTTTTTTTTTTTTTAACTTACTAAAACTCAGAAAGACTGAAGGGAAATCCCCTGGGGTTTTTCCTCCCTGCCCCGCCCTCCATGCCCAGAAAATCCCATGGTGGAGGGTTGTGACAGGAGCAACAAAACTGACAGGGAGACTACAGGAGTTAAAATTTTCAAGGGAGAGGAAACTTTCTATTCAATTTGGTGGAATTTAGCAAAAGGGCAAAGCCAAATCACTGCTTTTTTTCCCCCTCTTTGTCTGCCTGACCATTATGCTCCAGAAGCAGTGCATCTTGAAAATAGGTGATTTCTAACAGACAGATGGAAAAGGAAACCAGAGTGTACTATGGAAGTAGCAGAGAGAAGAGCTCAGGAAAGCAAACTCATAAAGTTGCTTATAAACAACTTGGGTCATCTGCAACCTGTGCAGGTGTGGATTTTATCCTAATTAGCATATCTAAAACTCTGAAAACTGAGCTAATAGACAACTGGTCAGGTTCTCCACTGACCAGTGGGTGTCACATGTGGGAGAGATCTGAATAGTACTGCAGAGGCATTGAATACTGAAATGGCATTGGAATAACAGGCTAGAGAAAGTTGAGTTGGAATTCGCAGTCTGAACCTAACGAGATCAACTGACTGCTGAAACAAATCATCATTCTTCACTGGACTGAAATAAGACATTTGAAATGTTTCAAAATCCAAAATTAAGTTGTATCATAAAATGCCAATTTACATGGGAAAAAACAATGTCAACATTGAGAAAAAACAAGCGTGGAAATTACCTAAGAAATACAAAGATCCTCAAACAAGCAATCATCAAACTTGTACATAAAGTACTGGCAAAGTAAAAAGAAAATATAAAAGATAACTAAATTAAAACTTTAAAATTGGCAACTACTTTAAAAAAATCACTGGAAGAACACAATAGAGTGGAGGACATAATGAACTTGAAAACAGATAAACTAGACAACCTAAGTAACTGAAAGAAGATTGGGGGTAGAGTAGGGAGAACAAATTCTCAGAAATCTATAGGATAATAGCCAAGGATCTAACATTCGTATAACTGGAATCCAAAATAGGAAAGAAAATAAATGATGCTGGAAAGTATTTGAAGGAAATACAGTTGAGAATTGTCAAGAATCACAGAGCACACCAAATATAGAAAATAGAAAGAAATCCATACCCAAACACATCATTAACAGTGCTGAAAACTAAAGACAAAGAACTAGAGAAAAAGAAAATTTAACACTAACAGAGAGATGTCAATATCTTCCTCTTGAAAAAAGAACTATAAAGAAATCAACAAAAATACAGAAAACTAACACTACCAAAAAAACTGACCTAACTGGCATTTACAAAACACTCCTCCCAGGATAAGAGTATAGGCCTGCTTTTCAAATACACATGGAACATTATCCAGGAGTAGCTCACTGCTGGAATACAAAATAGATCAGTCACTTTGGAAAACAGGCAATTTCTTTAAAAAGTTAAGCATAAAATTACCACATAACCCAGCAATTTTACTCCTAGAAATCTATGCAAGAGAAACAAAAGCATGGTGAATAATCAATGTGGTATATCCATATAATGTAGTGGCACAATCATGTATGTTATGCTATACGAAAGAGGCCAGATGCAAGAGATCATGTAGTGTATGGTTCTATTTAAATGAAATGTCAACAGAAGACAAATTCATAGAGACAGAAAATAGATCAGGTGGTTGCCTAGGATTGGTGCAAAGAAGAAATGGAGTAACTGCAAATGGGTACAAGGATGAAAGTATATTAAAACTGAATTATGGTTCACAAAACTTGGCAAATTTACTAAAAAGTATTCAATTGTATATTAAAACACATGAATTTTGTGGTGTATAAATTACATCTCAATAATGCTGCCATTTTGAGAATTTACATAAATGGAATCATATAGTATATAAACTTTAAGGTTAGTTTTTTCAATCTGCCTAATGCTTCTGAGAACCATCCAAGCTGTTTCATATACCAGTAGTTCATTCTTCTTATTTTATTTTATGGATGTTATTTAACCATTCACCCATGGAAAGAAACTTGGGTTCTTTCCAGTTTTTGGTACTCACAAATAAAGCTGTTATGAAAATTCTTGCTTAGATTTTTTTTTGTATGAAAAGATATTCTTAAAGAGTGAAAAGACTCTCAGACTAGAAAATGGACTTATATTCAGGCTATATAAAGAATTCCAAATGAATTAAAAAGGCAGACAACTCAATAGAAAAATAGGCTCTTAACAAGATGATCGTCAAATGACAATAATTGATGCAAAGATGTTTGATAGCATTAGGCCTCAGGGAAATACAAGTTAAAATCAGGGTAAGACTTCTGCCCAAACTCCAAAATGTCAATCAACAGAACAGATAAACAAATATTGGTACATTAGTACAAAGAAATATTCAGCAATAAAACAGAATGGATTACAGATATATCCAATATTATAGACAAATCTTAAAAACATCATATTGAGGAAAATAAGCCAAAAACCAAGCCAGACACAATAATACATACTATATGGCTATATTTACATGGAGTTCAGTAACAGACAACCCTAGGCCATGGTGACAGAAAACAGAATATAGTGGTTGCCTCTGGCTGGAAAGGATATATTGTAAAGAGGTAAGATAATACTTGCTGGGATAGCAGAAATCACCTATATCTTGATTGGAATGTGGATTATAAGGGTGTATACATTTGTCAAAATTCAAACTGTACTCTAAAAATGTTGCTATTTACTGTATGTAAATTATACTGAAATAGAAGTGATAGGGAAGCCACAATTAGTTACCACTAATATCCATAAGAAGGGTTAAAATTCAAAATATCAATAATATAGTATTGGGAAAAAATGTGGACAAATGAGATCTCTCATATTGCTGGCAAGAATGTAAATTATAAATGTTTTAGAAAGCTATTTGACAATAGCTATTCAAGTTTAGTGTATGCATGTTCTATGACCCAGCTCTTAAGTTATACATCCAACAGAAATGTGCACACATGGGGGGTTATCACTCAGGGATAGAGCATTTCACTGCAGAAATGCATACAGGTTCCTCAAAAGATATGTGTGAGAATGTCCAGATTGAGTATTATATGTAGTAAACCCAAATTGTGAACAGCTCCAATATGTACATGGCATATAATAGACTTTTTAAAAATAGGATTAATCTACAGGAATAGAATTTAGCATAGTAATAACTTGGCAACATCCAGGATAAAGAAAAGGGGCAGTAATTGCCAGGTAACAGAAAGCAGGTCTCTGAGATGCTCTTTGTCTTGACCAGGGCCCTGGTTAAATGGTTATGATCACTTTGACTTTTCACTTTTTCGAGTGTATGTTTCCACTTATGTTTTAGTGTTCTGTCCCTAATGTTGTAGATATACATATTTAAAGCTTTCTCTTTCTTGCTATCACCATCCCACCTTTGCCTTTCTTAAGCATATATACTTCTCTTTCCCTCTATGTTCTTGTCTGTGAAAATATCAATATTTGAAATTTAACCTAAATCCTTGCCAGTGACTAGGAAAATATTAAGTCAAAACCGCAGCAAAAAAAAGTTAGCCCACAAATAACTGCAGGGAGAACTTAGGCATCCTTTACACAGGCAGAATTTCAGAAGTCAGCATCCAAGAACCTAGCTACTTTTTATCCACAATCCTTTAAACAGAAAGATTAGTTCATTACCCACATAGTTCCAGGACAGAGCAGTAAACCCTGACTAACATTCCTTTTCATGCTCCTTTCATATATAAGAATCTTTCCAAAGACACTATAGAGGGGGCAAAAAGTAGTTCAGGAACTGATTCTTAATAAACTTTGTACTTAGTTATTTTAACTCCCATAGGTTACACTAACTTCATATTTTCTTTAATTTCTCAGAAGGCCATCCTTTAATTTACTCATGTTCTATATTTATGTACAAGATATTAGAAGTCTGACACCATACTTGGTATTGTGGCTACAAAGGCAGACAACTGCAAGGCTTGTAACTGAGTAGGGTTCTGATGGAGGGATGAAGAGGGAAAAACATTACTATAACCCAGATAATGGGTTTTAAGAAAGAAGAAAGAGAAGGAAGAGACGGCTCCAAACTTCCTAGGAGCATGAAGGATAGTACCTAAATCTATCCAGACAGGTCACGTAGGCTCTATGTTGGAAGTGACACATTAATTAGGATGCAACCAAACAACATGACACTTCTCAAGAAATTAGAGATGAACGAGATGCAGGTGTTTACTCTGAGAAATAACTAATAAAACCTACATTTTTGTGTGAATGGACACTGATGGGAGCAAATCCCAACACTGTACAGAGGACCAAAAGAGTCACCAACACCCCAAACTCCAAAAAACTTAATATGGATGCAAAATAGTAATAATAACAACAATAATAGTATTAATAATAAAAGTTACTTTTTTAAAAGATGTTCTGAATGTACTGAAGGGGCACCTTAAATAGTAGCAAACAGCACCAAAATGGTAACAATGATAATGATGAAAATAATAATAGTATTAATGATAGAAGTTAGACTTTTTAAAAGATGTCCTGATGTACTGAAGGGGCATCCTCTTAGCCTTCACTTTTGCAGAGTTAATGATTATAATCCTTCACCTTCTACTCTAAAGTCTTGCTTTTCAACTCTATCATTCTCCGTATTTTCCCAAATCAGTCACTCCTCTAAAAGGCATAGCCAAGAGTGAAATATCGTGAGAATGTTTTTCCAGTAGCTTCTGCATTCTGCATCACCATGTAATTCACCTATTAAATAACTGTAGACAATGGAAAAGAAACTCTCAAAAAATGAGTAAGAGGCTGGGATTAACCTCTCTCCTAAAAACAAATTAAAAAAAAAGAACCTATATAATGAGCTCTTAGTAAAAAACGAGAAGCTTCAAATCAGCTATAGGACATTGGCACTTCTCCAGGATGCCCAAGAACCAAAAAAGGGGACCAAAAGAAAAGAGGAGTCCATTAACTGAAGGCATCTGGCTGGTTGGTTGGGGAAGCCCAGGCCACCAAGGCAGCAAACATCTTCTAGCATGGACTGGGCAACCTAGAACTCCCAGCGTCCCACCCCACTGCTGGAATCTTCAGATACCTTCAGGTGAGCAACAAGGATAGCATCAGAGACCTGTTCTATAAAAGCAGACAGGAGCTTATTGAATTCCTTTTTCTTAAAAGTACCTGGAGACCTTCCCTCTGCAGTAGTCATTACCCCAGGAAAGAATGGAACAGGACAAACACACACAGGCCTCACTTCCTGCTGGAGACTCTGGGTGCCAGCAGCAGCCCTTGGCTAGCCAAGTCCCAGAGGGAGTGGTGCCAAACAAACAAGCAGAGAGAGGTCTTGCACAGAGGTCGCAGGGGACATACCCAAGAGAGCAGGGAAACGTGTGCCCAAGTGCATGCAATGGGAAACAGATTCTCCCATGGATCCCACAATCAGGGATGTCTCATATGTCCACAAAGATTCCAGGAAAATGTGCACCAAACTGAGAGCAGTGGGAAACAGACTCTCAAGTGGGTCTACAACTGTGGGTGACCTGGACGCCCACAGAGACCTCAGAGAGACTCGCCCATTGGCATTAGTCTTTTGGCAGATGCATACCCAGGTGAAAATCAAGGGAATCTCCACTCTTCAA
This sequence comes from Uropsilus gracilis, assembly GCA_004024945.1. Lineage (NCBI taxonomy): Eukaryota > Metazoa > Chordata > Mammalia > Eulipotyphla > Talpidae > Uropsilus > Uropsilus gracilis. Next base: position 40,036 of record PVHY01005635.1, on the reverse strand, counting down.
GTTCAGTACCCCCAACAACCTGGTAGGAGTGACTGAAAGTCCTGCCTGCCATCAGCAGTGGTTCAGTCAACAGGAGCTGAGGGAAGAGCTGCAGGGATCTGCACCCCTGTCCACCAGCCATGCAGCCCAGCCACTCAGCAGATACTTCCACAGCCTGGCATAATGGCCAAAAAATTATGCCCACTGGCATCAGTGGTATAGAATTACCATGGGTAGAACAAACCCAAAAGCAAACTACAGGAAGAAGAAAAATCACAAACGATCAAACTAACCCCTACTGGGAACAAAGCACCGCAAAAAGAAAGTCAGTTCATTGAAATCAACAGCACAGACACAAAAGACTATCTTGGTCTGACAGAGAAAGAATTGAGAGCCACCATAATGAAAACAGAAAGATTTAAGGAAAAAGGCAGAGAAGGCACAAAAGGAAAAGAATGATATGAGAAATACAATCAACGAACTAAGGAATGAAAATAAATCATTTTTTAAAAATGACAGATATTAACAGATCAATGGAAGAACTAAAAAACTCCGGGAAAAGCTACAAAGAAAGAAATGGAAAAATGAACCAGGACTCTCGAAAATACAGACCTAAACAAGATGAAAACAGAAAAGGAAAGATTCAAAGGAAAAAAATATGAGGAAACAGAGAAATATCTGACATGAGACAAGGAAATGTAACAGTCACAGAGATCCCAGGAGAGGAGAGAGACAAAGGAACTGAGAAAATATTCAAAGAAATAATTGAACTTCCCAAATTTAAAGAAAGAAATGAAAACAGACATATAGGAAGCTAGAACCACCACCAAAGTACTGTAATGAAAACCAAAGCAAGATACATAATAGTAAAGCTTGTAAGATTCCATAATAAAGAAAATTTATGACAAAGAGCCTTGAAATTCTTGGATTTGAAGGAACATATCTTAACATAATAAAAGCAACATACAACAAACCCACAACTAATATCACTTTAAATGGCAAAAAACTGAAAGCCTTCCCATTAAGACTGGGAATAAAATTCTCACTACTGCTTTTCAATATAATACTGGAAGTCCTAGTTAGAGCAATAGGGCAAGAGAAGAAATTCAAGGAATCCAAATAGAGGTATTTGCAGATGACATAATATATAGAGAGAACCCTAAAAGCTACAAAAAAACTAATGACAATAAACCAGAAAATCAATACAAAAAAATCAGTAGTCTTATATGTAAAAAATCAGTTCAAAGAAGAAATCAACAAAATCATCCTAGTCACAACTGTACCAAGGAAAATTAAACACCTGGAAATAAATCTTACAAAGGATGTTTAAGATCTATACAAATAAAATTGCAAAATATTGTTAAAAGAAATAGAAAAAGACACAAAAGAAATGGAAAGACAGTCCCTCTCATGAATTGGAAGAATTTAACATCATCAAAATGGCCATCCTACCAAAAGTAATCTACAGGTTCAATGCAATTCCAATGAAAATTTCAATGACAAATATTACTGAAATTCATATGGAGCAATAAAAGACCTCATATAGCCAAAACTCTCCGACCAAAAGGAGAGAGAATGGAGGTATTAGCTGCCCATACTTTACAAAGTCATAATAATTAAAACAGCATGGTACTGGAACAAAAATATACCAATGGAACAGAACTGAAAGCCTAGAAATAAAGTCACATATACATGGTCAACTAATCTATGACAAAGGAGCAAAGATACACACTGAAACAAGGATAGTCTCTTCAATAAATGGTGCTGGGAAAACTGGACCATTACATGCAAAAGAATGAAACTAGACTACTCCCACACACCATACATAAAAAACAACTCAAAATGGATAAAAGACTTGGATGTAAGACCTGAAACCATAAAATATATGGAAAACATAGTCAAAAAACAGTCTATGACTTACACTGCAGAATACTTTTCAGCACACATCTACAGAAGCAAATAAAATGAAGGAAAACAAACATATGAGATTACATCAAACTAAAAAGCTTCTTTTGTAAAGGAAAAGAGATAGTAATCAAAACAAAGAGACACCCTAATGAAGGGGAAAATTTTTTTGCACCCCATACAACTGATAAAGGACTGATATCAAAGATCTACAAAGAACTCACACAACTCAACAAAAGTAAAAAATCCCATCACAAAATGGGCAGAAGAGCAAAAAAGATGCCTCTCCAAAGAGGAAATAAAAATGACCAAGAGTCATAAGAAAAAAAGTTCAACATCCACTTATAGTTAGGGAAACATAAATCAAAACCACAATGAGACACCATCTCACATCAGTAAGAATGGCCTATATTAAAAAAAGGGGTGAGGGGCAACAAGTGTTGGTGAGGATGCAGAGAAAAAGGAACCCTCTTACACTACTGGTGGAAATACAAACTGCTTCAGCTACTATGAAAAGCTGTATGGAGGATCTTCAAATTACTGAAAATGGAACTACTATTTGACCCAGTGATACCACTTCTGGGAATCTACCCAAAGAATACAAAAACACTAAGCTGAAAGAAACCTGCACTCCAGTGTTTACTGCAGAATTATTTACAATAGCCAGGATATGGAAACAACCTAAATGCCCACAACAGATGAATGGACCCAAAAATTGTGGTATATTTGCACAACGGAATACTATTCAGTGATTTTAAAAAAACTCGTGTCATTTGTGGAAACATGGATGGAGTTGGAAGGAATTATGCTAGTCAAAATTAGCCAGAAGGAAAAAGATAAATGCCAGATGGTCTCACTAATATGTAGGACATAAAGAAGCCAAACAAAAGGACAACAAAAAGTTAAAACTAGCGGACTGATAGTAGAATTAAGGCATGCAGTAGGGGAGAGGGCGGGAGAGCAAAAATCAAGGGAGGGATGAGCATGGGCTCATGGTGATGGCTCACGGGTGATAATGGTGGTGGGAAAACTATGGGGTACACAACAATGTAAGAAAAAAGATATATATATATATATAAAATCAACTTTATTTTTTAAAAAGGAGTAAAATGATTAAGGTAAAGAGTTTTTAAAATTTATTTAATCCTTATTAAATAGAAAAATGGCTTGACACAAGAGGGAAACACATATAATAAAACTTTTGCATATATGCAAAAACACAATTAGGATGGATAAAGAAATGTGACAAAAATCAAGTGTATAATTGATAATTGTTTGAAGCCTATGGTTCTACCCCCTTTCCTACTGTCTACCCTAAGCATCTACTATATAATTAATGATTTTTCCAGGAGCAGAAGGGTAACTACAATTGATACTGATTTATGAAGAAAAGATATCCCATCCTGTCTTATAGACATGACTGTGAACACCTCTGCTGGAGGCTGAAAGTCCAGCAGGAGCCAGAGGAATCAAGAAACATGCAATTTGGGTATAAACAGATTGATGATACCAAGACCTGAGGATACCTAAATTATATGATATAAATATATGTATCTGGTGGCAGGGGTTAGATTTTTTTTCCTTGACTGGACTGGCAATCTCTCCTTAAACATCAGGAAACAGAAAATCAGAAATGTTCCAAATTTTCTTCCTCTGTTCTCTTTTACCTGTTTAATCTCTATTGGTCACTTAAAATTCACTGCTATATCACCTCTTATTGAAAGCCTTATTCAGTCTCCTCTCTTCCACTCCCATGCTGGTTAAGATGCCCCTACAACCCTCTACCAAATATTTACCCCCATACACATCTGATTACTTGTATCCTAGTGGACTCTAAATTCCTAGAAGGCAAGGAGTGTGTCATATCTTTGTGTATCTAGCATCTAGCCCAGTATTTGGTGTCTAATAGGGACTAAGTGAGCATTTTTAAAAAATGGAACAGTTCTATGACTTGCCCAAAGTCACAGAACTGCTATAAGCAAAGGCCTGGGCACCAGGACATTTGACTTTTCATCTAGTGAGCTTTTTCATCATATCACATAAAGAGTCATTCATGAAAAAGCCAGGAAGTATACATCTGAAAAATGTACTCTATGGAGAGACATTTTACTAATCTCTAAAGAACCAGAAAATGTAAATGAGACAAATAAATTCATATGAAGACTGAGATCCATAAGTTGAAAACAACATCTAGCTATATGCTAGCACCATAATGCTCTTAAAATATAAGTATACAAATAGGTTGAAAGTATGGCAAAAATGGAGAAAGGTATGATGCAAACAGTACTCAAAAGAGCAGGAGTAGCTATATTTCTATCAATAAAAGGAAAATTACCACAGACGGAAAAGAACATTAATTAATGGTCAATCTACCAAGATACTGAAACCCTAAATGTGTATGCACCAAAAAGTAACAACAAAACACAACAGTAAAATGTGAAGCAAAAATTGATTGAACTGAAAGGAAAATTACACAAATGTACAACTACATTTATACTTCAACATTCTTCTCTCAACAACTGACAAACTCAATACACAAAAAATCAGTAAGGATACAGTGGAAATTTACTCACTTGTAGACCACTGCATCCAACAACAGTTACTACATTCTTTTGAAGCACCAACAGAAAATATACCAAGACAGATCATATTTTAGGCAACAAGCTTAAACAGATAGTAACAACATGGACTGAGTGTTCTCTCACCATGATGGAATCAAAGTAGAAACTAGTAACAAATACATGTATGATATAGATCCTTGAGATGGAGGGAAAGAGTTAGGAGAAACAAGACATGGACATTTCAGTAGACTACTGACACCAGCTGACAAGGAAGGTTCTGTAGGCCCAGGGAAAAGGCTCACTATAGAGTAAGGGAGAGGCTCCATTTCTGGTCAGAGTTGGGCTTTCCCCTTCATTAAACATGACCAGCCATTTACTCTCACTAGTCATAGAGAAACAGCCGCACAAAGGAAACCTACAGAGAGTCAAGGTATTAGACTTATATAAAATACCTAACTCAGAGTAGCTACACAAGAGAGAACAAAATGTACATAATAGCCTTTCTTCCAGTCAGGAAAATCTTCCCTAAATCCTTTATACTTGGGTCTCATGTGCCTCCAATTGACAATCTTCAAATGGGTAAGAGTCTGACTTTTCTCACAAATCATTTTCCCTCATCTGAAAGGCTAACTTATTAATTTTTCTCAGTTTTATTGGTATACCTGACAAAGTAGTAACATAAAGTATACAGTATGATGATTTGATAAACAAATACATTGTGAAAGGACCCAACACCATCAACTTAATCTACTCTCTTAGCAAATTTCAATTACATAATAGTGTTATCAACTAGTCACCATGTTCTGTCAAACACTCAGATCTTAATTAGCATATAATTGAAAATTTGTGCCTTTTATCAACTTCTTCCTATTTTCACTAACTTTCTATTTCCACAACCACCACTCATCTCTCTGTTGCCGAGTTTGACCTTTTTTGGGGGTGGGGTAGGGCAGGGAGTCCACATATAAGTGATAAGTGATATATAAATGATATCATGCAGTACCTTCATCTGGCATACTTCCTTTAGAACGCCCTCCAGGTTCATCCATGCTGTCTCAAATGGATGTCTCAATGAATACTGTTTCAGGGCTGAAAATATTTACACATGTTAATAGGCTAGCACTGTAATCAGTTAATAACTTCTACTTTCCTTACACCTAAGATCTTATTCAAAGAGCAATGTTTAAATTTTAGCTACAATTTTAACACAGTTCAGATCATTGACATTTTAACCCAATTCAAACAGTATTATTCTAAACCAAGGGTTAGCAAACATTTTCTGTAAAGTATCGGGCAATACAAGTAATTTTTTCTTTGCAAGCTATTCAGTCTCAGTCTTACTTTCATTGCAATGTAAGATAAATAGTAGACAAATCATGACTGTGCTACAATAAAACTTCACTTATGGACATGGAAATATGAATTTCATATAATTTTATCTCATGAAATATTACTCTTCTTTCTACTTCCCCAATCATTTAATAACAGAAAAACCTTATTTTTAGCTTGGGGGCAGATCTGGCTGGGAGGCTGTAGTAAACCAATTCCTGCTTAAACCAAGACTTGATGCCTCTCTGAAGAAATTTAAAATTTCAGATATTCTCTGATTTTAAAGAATAGACCTTTCAAACCAGCATCTTATTATAAATTTATGTTCAAGTTTCCTCTGGTGAGAGGAGCAAATTCTGTAAGAGCAGAGCAACATATTATAGCACAAAAAGAACCTGAAAATGAATTTATAGACCTGCAACACACTGGCTATATAAAGCTACAAAACCCACTCTTTCTTTCTAGAACTCAATTTCCTCTATTCTAGTCTATGCCCAACAATTTTCCACATCATTGAAAGGGAGAGGGAATTACAACTATAATTTACTAAGCTAGTAATAAATTCTGTGTAGCTACACACACACACTCCTTGCAAGTATGTCTATTTCTAACATATATATATCCCTAATGAAGAAAAGATAACTCCAAAAGAAGGCTTTTATTATTCCAATTTATTCTGGAATACAGAGTCTAGTTATATTTTGAATAGCCTAAGTAACGAAAAAGTTCAAATAGAACAAAGAAATCCATGTCCAGATATAGCTAAATCAAACTGTTGAACATGAACACAAAGAAGTCTGAAAACAACCAGAAGAAAATACCTTAGGGGCATAACAATTTGATTAAAATGGATTTTTCAACATAAACCATGGTGATCAGAAGGAAATGGTAGATGTTTGAAAGGTACATGTACATTTCATGTATTCCCCCCCTGAAAAAATACATGGGGGGGGGGGAGGCAAACTGTCAATATACAACTCTATATTCAGTAAAAATATCCTTCAGGAAAAAGACAAAAACCAAATGGTTTCACTAATATATGGACAACCAAATGAAAGTACACAACTGTGGGAGGGGACCAGCTGGAGTGGCCAGGGAGGGGAGCTGGTGAGGGACCCCCAGGGATCACAATGATATGAAATATATATATATATATATAATTTAAAAAAATCCTTCAGGAATGTAAATTTATAGCCAGGAATCTGCTCTGAAAGAACTGCTGTAGAAGTTTTTCAGAAACTAGAGCAGAAAGAAATTTAGAATATTAGGAATGAAGGAAGAACATAAATGATAAATACTGGATATACTATTCTTGAGTTCTTCAAGATATTTGGCAGCTGAAAGCAAAAATGATAATGAAGAAATTTTCAACAAAGATAATATACAAGACAAGTATAACATAACGGGTAGGGTAAAAGGACCTCTAGGGTGATAAAGTTTCTGCATTCCTCTTTTAGTGCTAAGTATTGATTCTAAGGAGACTGCAAAGCTAAGTATGTATAATTCCTAGAGAAACCACAAAAATGTGCAGAGGTAAATACAAAACCAGAGTACATGAACTAAAATGCAGCACTAATAAAAGTTTAAGTAATCCAAAAGAAGCTAGGAAGGAGAAAAAAAAGAGGAAACAATAGAGAACACAAAATGATCACCTGGTAGGTCCAAATCATGTGTATCAATAGCTATATTAAGTATAACAGGCTGAAAGTACACTTAAAAAGCAGATTGTCAGGACAGATTTAAAAAACATGACCCAACTTACTCTACACTCAAAATCACTTCAATTATGATGATAGAAGCAAGAAATGAAAGGATAAAAGATACATAATGCAAACACTGATTCAGAGCAAAGAAAATTATAAGGATAAAGTGGGATACAGAGGGGTTTTACATAAAGTTAAAAGGGTTATTAACTCACCCCAAAGATTTAACAATCCCAAGTGTGTAAATTCTGAAGAGTGATTCAAAATACATGGAGTAAAAGCTATCAGATTTGAAATTAAAAGTAGAAAAATCCAGTCCAATTAGAAGACTTTAACACTTCAAATTAATATATAGAATAAGACAAAATCAGCAGGAATATATAAGATCTGACCACCAGTAACAGTCAAATGGAGTGACATGTATAGAATACTATACACACAATAGCTAAATACAATTTTTTTTCAACAAGGTAGAACATATCCTGGTTCATAAAACAAATCTCAAATAAAAAAGAATTGAAATCGCAGAGACTATTGTTCCCTGATCATAAATTAAAAAATAGAAACTAGCAATAGAAGGTTATGAGGAAAAGCTCCAAACACTTGGATATTAGATAGCATACATGTAAGTAATCTATGAATCAGAGAAGCTTTCAAGAGAAATTAGAAAACATTTTGAATTAAAGAAAGATAAATAAAAGTACATCATAATCCAATTTGTGGGTTGCAGCTGAAGCAGTGTATAGAAGGAGATTTATATCATTAAAAACTCAGGGGGAAAAAAAAAGATCTCAATTTATACTTTTACCTTAAGAAATTAGAAAAAGAAGAGCAAAATAAATCCAAAGAAAGCAGATAAAGGAAATAACCAAGATTTTTTTTCTTTCTTCAAATACTACTGGAATGACAACACATCCAGTGTACTGATTATTTCTGGGAATGTATAATGGGGAATAGGATAGAAGAGATATCAGGCCGGGCATGGTGGCTCGTGTTTATAAGCTTCAGCCTATGAAGCGGCCGGGGCTAGGGATCGCGGCTTGAGTCCCGCCTGGGGCCGGTAGTGAGACCTAGTTCCAAAAAAAATAGGGCGTGGTGGTGTGCGCCTGTCATCCCAGCTACCTGGGAAGCTGAGGCTGGGAATTGCTTGAGTCTGTGGTACCCCGGGCAATGAGAGACCGCAGTTCCACGGGCAAAAATAGCGAGACCTAGTCTCCAAAAAAAAAAAACAAACAAAAAAAAACAGACTCCCAAAATAAATTATAAAAAACTGGGGTTTAAAAAAAAAAAAAAAGGATAGAAGAGATTAGAAGAGATATCCACAGATAATGTCAACTATCTCTGTGATGGTTGTTCTTTTTTTAAATTTAAAAAATTTGCATATATATGTGATTTTATATTTATATTACATTATTGTGTACCCCAGGGCTTTCCCACTTTGCTAACACCTGTTAACCATCCTAATCTTTTGTGCCCTTCGCCTCCCCTGCCTTCTTCCCCCTCCTCCTCTCTCGCTCCACTGTTCTGTCTCATTGGTTGTTTTTATTTTTTCTTATTCGTTTGCTTGCTTTTGCCCTGTATCCATCATATAAGTGAGACCATCCTGTAAAGGGAAATAACCAAGATGACACAGAAATCAACAAAACTGAAAACAGAAAAACAGAGAAAGTCAATGAAAACAAAAGTTGGTTCTTTGAACTGATATCAATAAAACTGATGAATCTGTAGCAAGACTGTGAAAGAAAAAAAGGGAATACTCAAATTACCAATAGCAGGGATGAAAAGGGTTGCTAATCCACAGACATTAAGAGGTTACTAAGGGGATATTATGAATAACTCTACACACATATAGAGAACTTAAACGAAATTAACAGATTGCTTGAAAAACAAACTATCAAAATTCATTGAAGATGAATTAGATAACCTGAATAATGCAATATCTATTAAGAAAATTAAATTCTCAGAACTATTTTTAGAAAGAAATGCCCATACCCAGATGGTTTAACTGGAAAAAGTCAAGAATATTTTTTTAAAAAGATATTAAGACCAGTTCTACAATATCTCTTCTCGAGAACAGGAGGGAATCCTTCCCAACTCATTTTATGAAACCCTGATATCAACCCCAGACATAGTACATAAAGAAAACTATAGACCAAAGTCCCTTATACATAAGAAAGCAAACATCTCCAACAAAAAAGACTAGCACATCTAACAGCAATATAGAAAATCCTACAACCAAGTGGGGTTTACACTAGGAATGCAAGGCAGGTTTCAATATTCAGAAATCAATGTAGTCAACCATATTGTATCTAAAATAGACACATGACATTATCTCAGATGATGACAAAAGCACATTATTAGCACACATTCAAGACAGAAACTCAAAATACTAGGAAAAGAAGGGAATTTGCTCAACATGATGGAGAACATAAAGGTGAAAGACTTAAAAGGTGAAACAAGAAAAAGTTGTCCTTTCTCACTATTCCTATTAAACATCATACTGGAAGTTTTAGCCCGTATAATAATGATTTTAAGAGTTAACATACAAAGCTACAGTAATCAACATAGTGATACTGGTAAAGTGATAAAATAGATCAATGAAACAAGAGTCCAGATGTTCACCTACATCAATATAAGCGAGTTATTTTTGGCAAAGGTGTAAAAGCAATATAAGGAGAAAGGGAGTCTTTTGGGCAATTGGTACTAAGCAACTGGACATCCATTCACCTAAACAAGTGTACAGATTTTAACCTAAAGTTTATTTATACTAAAATTGGGAAAGGGATGAGCATAAGAGATTAATATGACAGTTCACTGGTGACGTGGTGATGGGAGAACCTCAGGGCATATACCTATGTAAATATATATATATGTGTGCAATCAACTAAAAAATAATAAAAAATTTATACTATACATTATACACTACAAACATTAGTTCAATGAACATAGACTTAAATGTAAAAATATATCTATAAAACTTCTAGAAGAAACAAAAAATCTTCTTGACCTAAGGTTAATAAAAAGTTCTCGATATGAATCCTTTAAAAATGCTAAATTGAACTTCACCAAAACTAAAGTCTTGCTTTGTGAATGACACAGTTAAGGATGAAAAGCAAAACCATGGAAATTACATTAGAAAGAATTTTTATCCAGAATTTTAGAAACACTACTGAATTTAAAAATTAGCAAAATACTTGAGCACACACTCCTCTTGATAAATACTTGGGGAAAAAAACACTTTTCCTGGATTGGTTCAATAAGTTATAAATTTGAAGTTAGTTTAGCTTCTTAAAAATGAAAGCATAGTAGCAACTCTCCTCTCATTTACCAACATATCAGGACAAAAGCTGGCCCAACTTAAGATTTTCTTGAAAATATTTTATTATAAAATATTAAAGATCTTTGTATTAATAATAACCAGGGGGGAAAAGGTGGGTTAAAAAATTTTCCCTACCTGTTCTATATCCTGAAACTATTCCACCTTCCTTCTCCCTGGTATTTTCAAAGTTTGGTTCAGACTTCCTCTCCAGAGGATTCCAATGCTACATGGGAAGTTGGCATTTTAGTCTTTCATACAAATGGACACCATATCTGGATTGAGTTATTACAAAATATTTGTTTTATGCCTCTTAAAGTTGCCAAACTATTCAAAATGTTTATAACTATCAGTGTTTTTAAACTTCCCCTTCTGATTTCTCAAGTTCCAAATATGTTATGTATTTAATATTCAATGGTCTTGTACATAATTAAGTCTTTATTAATGTGAAACAAGATCCACTATTTTGCTTGACTCCATTTTAATCCTTTTGGATGTGGACAGAACATATTGCAACCCTTCCCTTGGGCTCTGTTCATTTTCATCCTGCACAAATGCAGATCATGATTGACACGGATACTAATGGAGTTTGTTTGGGGCAGAAGGGGTGGGGAAGGGGGCTGGTCAGTGCCTAGTGCTTGAAACACACAGCATCTGCTGAATTTGTTGATAATGCTGTTCAGTTGTCTGAAAAGGAAAGTGTTAAAATAAAACCTGTTAAGGAAAAGGAGGCTCTAGCACAACGAGCTACAGTATATTTTGCCAAAGCTATTAGAATTTTGAGGCAGCTGGTAGTTTATCAATTTTTACTGCTCCAATATAGCTATTTTATGGCCATTACTAGCAAAAGCAGATTATAGGAATAGTGTTTGACAAGAAAGAAGGGCCCAGTGTGAGTCTGTTTGCTCTGTATCTCTCGAGACAAAGGTTCTTAATGTCATTTTCCTGGCTTACAAATAAAACAAAAACATGTTAAAAAGGATCATCAGTTTCTCATTTGTGTGGGTAGTCCCAGAATGTCTTTCTGTAGTATTCTTGAGCACCTGCAAAGGTATCCAGTTTTTTCCTATCAAGACCTCTTCAAGTACCAGCACAACCAAAGACGTATTTTCAAGGTTCTTGTATCAAAACCAGCAATCAGTAGTGGATTTCTGGGACTACTATGGAGCATTAGCCATAGGCAATGTTGCATGAAGTTTGGGATGTCAAAATATAATTTTCAAAATGAAAAACAAGACACACAAATACAGGATGAACATGCCAAAGACTAATTTATTAGTGAGAGAACAAGCAAGATGTTAAGCTGATTCAAAGAATATTTGAAAGATTCAATATAGGTACTGAAAGGAAAAGGGCCAGAATGAGATAACTACACTAGATAGAAAAAAGACTGAAGTCTTACAGGACAGTTAATCTGTAGTATTTGGAATTATACTTCAAGACTTTGCATTAGTTAACATGTGACTTCAAAGTCTGTACTCTAACCATTAGTAGAAAATAAAGAAGCAATCCCCTAAAGAATGAAATAATCTTTGGTAGGCTTCTCAGTCAATGCTCCAAGTAATGCAATGAAAGAACATTCAGTCATATGCTATTTTAAAATTTTAAATAATTTCTATTGGCAGAAGCCTAATGGCTTATTTTGTACTTGAGTCTAGTTTTTAGTAGTTAATTTAAGGTTTTAGGGGACAAGCCTTTAGAATAGTGTGTAATGATTATATATTCTACACAAATATTCCAAAATTGTATTTTCCATCTATTTATTGAACCACTTGTAGCATTTCAGAAATCATGTGACATCCAATCAGACAAAAAAATTTTTTTCAGTAGTCTTGAAAAGTGATCATGAAGCATTTGTGTTCAAGGAAGAAGGAAACTTACATTACTGAATTCCTACCAGATTTTCATATAAATTTTATAATAATTTCCTTGAAAAAAGTCACTGGGATCTTGACAGGTACTGCATTCAATCTGCAAATTGCTTTAAATAATATGGCCTTTTGATGATGCTTATTCCTCCAATCCATGAGCACAAGGGATCTTTCCATTTCTTTGTTTCTTCTTGTATTTCCTTTAATAGGGTCTTGCAGTTTTTAGTATATAGGTCCCTCACCACCTTTGTTAACTCCCAGAAATTTCATGTTGGTGTGATTATATTGGGATTGTGTTCCTTACTTCCTTTTCTTCTGACACTGTTTGCATATACAAATGCAACTGATTTTGGGGTGTTGATTTTGCAACCTGCTACTTTACTGTTTTCATTCATTATTTCTTTTTAGTACTCTTTTGGGTTCTCTCTTCATGTCATGTGCAAATAATGAGTTTCATATCTTCTTTTCCAATTTGGATTCCTTTTATGTCTTTTTCTCACCTAACTGCTTTGGCTAGGTCTTCCAATACTACATCAAACAATAATGGTGATAGTGAACATCCCTGTCTCGTTCCCTGTCTTAGTGGAAATGCTTTCAGCTTTTCACCACTGAATATGATATTGGGAAACAGGTTATATGCAAAAAATTAGATCCATACTAATCTCCATACACAAAAATTAATTCAAGCTGGGTTAAAGACATGGATATAAGAACTGAAACATAAAATACTTGAAAGACAACATAGAGAACACACTGAAGGATATCCACCACAAAGATGTATTTTTGGAGACTCAACTCCAATGGTAAGGGAAACCAAAGCAAAAATAAACCAGCGGGATTACATCAAACTTAATAGCATTTGTTGCTCAAAAGAAAGCATCAAAAACAAGGAAACTTAGGGTGGGAAAAAATATTAGCACATCACACAAGGGGCTGATTTCCAAAACATATAAAGTACTCACACAATTTAAGAACTACAAAAAACCACAGAACCCAGTCATAAAATGGGCTAGGATATTCAGATGACAAACACACATGAAAAATTGTTTAACATCACTGTTAGAATGGCCCACATAAAAGAACAGAAACAACAAATGTTGGCTAGGATATGAAAGATAGGAACTCATCAACTGTTGGTAGAATGCAAGTTGGTATAGCCTTAAATGGAAAGCAGTATGGAGATTTTTAAAGAAAATAAAAAAGGAAAATTACATATGATCTAGTAATACCTATATTAAATATCCTAAAAACATGAACATGCTTAAAATAGATTTAAGCATGCCTATGCTCATAGCAGCACTGTCCACAGTTGCCAAGTCATGAAACCAACCCAAGTGCATACCAATGGATAAAGAAATTGTAGAATATATTCTCAATGGACTACTACACAGAGATTTAAAAAAGATGAACTATCGTGTCTTTGAAAACAAATGGATGCACTCCAAGGTGACTATGTTAAGAAAATCAAGTCAAAAAGTGAAAGATATCAGAGAGTAAAACTCATCTACAGAATATAACAAAACAGACAAAAATACAGCAGGATTTAATCTTGGAGTTAGTGAAAAAAACTTAAAATATTAACAGGGAATGGGGGAAGGAGGCAGATAGGATATTAGCATGGGTGGCAGAGGGTGAATGGAACATGTGAATATATGATAGGAGAGCAAAAATGTAACTACAAAATTTAAAAAATATTTTCAAAGCTAAATGTCTTTTGCCAATAACATGTGACATCTATATTTTATGTCTATATTTGCACAAAATATCAAATAAATTAATGTCTTCAGCATAATTGCTTTGAATTATACCTTAATTAAAAACTTACACATGGTATAGTTTACCCTTTTTAACGTACAGTTCAAGTTTTGACAAATGCATACAGTCATAATTACCACCATAAACAAGATATAGACTATTTCCAAGCATAATTGCTTTTTAAATGTCAAATTATCAACAAGTATTTACTGCTGATAAGCCCAGAGTCACTGATTAATCTTTGGGGATAGAATGTACGAAGGAAGAGATACCATGCCTGCGTCCAAAAAACTTCCATAGTCTGATTGGCAAGACACAGTTTGACACAAATAAAACAACACAAATAAACAATGTCTTAGGTAATAATCTGTATGAGATACAGATTCTAATACTGATATTGCCATCATGTGATCCTGAATAAGACATTTACTTTTATTATTCACCTGCAACTTCCTTTCCTCATTTCTAACTAGAAAGGGTTTTCCTAGATAATCTCCTAATTATAAACAAATGTAAATCAGCTGGGCATGGTGGCGCGTGCCTGTAAGCTTCAGCCTCCTATGAAGCGGCCGGGGCTAGGGATCGCAGTTCGAGTCCTACCTGGGGCCCGTAGTGAGACCTAGTTCCAAAAAAATAGCTGGGCGTGGTGGCGTGCATCTGTAATCCCAGCTACCTGGGAAGCTGAGGATGGGGATTGCTTGAGTCTGTGATACCCTGGGCAACATGAGCCTGTGGATCCACGGGCAAAAACTGCGAGACCTGGTCTCAGAAAAAAAAAAGCAAATCAAGTAGGGAGGTTCAGAGTCTGCTAGGTACAAGCCCTCTAGACCCTGGGAAGATAGCAATATAAATCCTGTACTTTCAGTTACTTACTGCTATTCAACAAATCACCCCCAAACTTAGTGGGTTAGAGTAACAACCATTTTATTACCTCACAAGTCTGTGGATCAGCAATCTGGGCTTGAACCAGCTGGATGTTTTTTTTGCTGGTATTTCCTAGGGTCCCTTATGTAGTTACAATCATCTAGCAATTTGATTGACGCTAAATGCTGTAAGAGGGTCTCAAAAATCTTGGTTCTTGGCTATTGACTGGCCTCTCTCTTCATATCATCTCTCTTCCTCTAACAGGCATCACCGCAATTTCTTCACATGGGTTCAAGGACCCCAGAGAGAAAAAGGGAAAGCTACAAGATGTTTTGAGAACGGGGCTGAGAGGCCCCCAGGAATAGGCATTTCACTGGCCAAATCAAATTCTGCAACAGGCAAGATTCACGGAGAAGTAAACGCCATCTCTTGATGGGAAGAGCTTCAAAGTCACACTGTAAACAGGTGTATTTCACAGAAATGAAAGGACTTTGGGGCAATTAAGCACTCTATGATGCCATTCCATTTGGGAAAATGAATGTTGAGCACAGTTTTTGAGGGCCTTCAGAGAGGGAACCACTGAGGTGAAAAAAATGAGCTTTTCAGTGGCTCCTGAAGAATATGCATCATGGAGTCCAGAAGTATGTGGACAACTTCAGGAAGAAGAAGTACAGAATACATGCAATAGGGCACAACTGGAATTTTTATAGTTAGGTTTATTTAGAAGTATAAAAAATGTTATCCTGGGTTTAAATTGGCTAGCCTAGAGTTAGCTAAATGTAGGCTTGTAAGACACAACACACACACACGCATGCACCCCTCCTGTATAAGATGCAGTTTCATGTAAGACAAGTAGGATGCAACTGTTAATAGTCAAAAGTTTTGTCTATATTTGAAAAGAAAGAAATTCCTGGTGCTCTTCAACATTGTAAGTGGGCAAGGAATCATGGAGAAGACCAGAAACCATGATGAAATGAAGCCAGGGGAAAGCTGCCTGAAGGTTTAACTATAATCTACATTGTGAAGACATGCTCTGTCCAGGCAGACCATATAGCCACACTTTTCACACTGGCAGTACAAAAAAGCACCTGTTTTTCTTTTGATAGTTTGCAAAATACTTTCTTTTTCAAGCTATTTCTTTGCACGGGACTTATATAGCTATTACAACACGTTAGATGTAATTTCTTCAGAGAATGACAACTAATGTTTGGCTGGATAACTAAAGACTAGGTGGCAGCTTACTTTCAGATATTTATGGGAGACAGGGTGTAGAAATTTGAGGGTTTCCTACCATTCTGAGTGTGGCAATCTAGTTGTAAACCTTCAGGTCACTTATATATGAATAGCCAATAGGTGCCAAAGTTAATAGGAAAGACAAAAATTAATGAGGAAAATTGGAGCAGGGGCATGGTGTGCAAATGAACAGAGTTTGGGGCTAGAGGAAGTTTCTCACTGAGATAAAATTTGCAAGGATTTGGAAGAGCTAGCCCGGGCAGGAACAGCAGGGCAGAGGAAAGTATGTTCTCAATTGTGAGGAAATGCTCCAGGTAAACATTAGTACTGAGTTGCTGGTGGAGGTAGGGGAGGGAAGGCAGTGAGGAAATAGTTCAGAGATGGTATTCATGTCTGTGTGATCAAGGATTCTTATTTCACCCAGTTACCCTGAAATTCCAGATGAAAAACTGCCCTCAACTCATGACTATTTTGTGAGAAAATATTATAAAGCAACTAAAGAAATATGAAAATAAGGAACATCTGGGTTCCCCTCGCACATACTGGAACTCATCTACTGTCAAGTAGGTGAATGGACAGCGCTTTGTGTGTACCTCACAGGATAAAGAAGTTTTCCAGGGCAAAACACATTCCTGCTATTCTTAATGTGTACTCAGGCTGAGTCAGACCATACAACATATAGTATTGTAGCAGTTCACAAGAAAGGGGCCTCCACAACCTTTTCTAATGATAATGTAATTTCTAATGACAATCCTCTCAGGAGATATTTGAGAAGGTATGTTGAGTTTTTACAATTCTCCTTCAATGTGCTCCTCAAACCTAGAGTGCTTTCCTATAAAAGTTGTCTTTTAAGATGGGAGTAAAGAATGATAGATCATTCACATTATGGAAGCTCCAGAAATCAGGACTCATTAGTGCCTTCAACAGTTAGCTCTAAAAAAATTATAAAAATGTCAAGTGATTACCCAAATTATTTTGTGGGGAGCTACTTGGATTTATACAATTGAGGAGTGCCTAATCTGGGGCTTGGCATATAGCAAGCACTCAGTGTGTGTTAGTTGAGTCTGAGCTACTTGCAGCTTCCTTATGAAGTGTACAGTGCACTGCATTTTTAATGAGTGTTGCTCTTCAATGTTAGGACAAGTTAAACCATCAAAATTGGACAGGTTCAAAAACTGGACAGAACTGAAAAGGTTCAACCTTTCGATTTTATATAGCGCTTCTGCCCATGAATGCTCTTGCACTTTTTCACCACCAAGGAAAAATTCTGAAATTTTTCCCATAGATAGCATGCTCTGAAGACCGGTCTACTAAACATATCAAAATTAGGGATTACTTAACTTCTCTATTTTAAAAAGAAAGATTCTATTAAACGAGAGAACAGCAGCAGTAAATTTGAGATGTAAGACATTTCAATATTTTATCCTTAATATCCCATTAATCCCACACAACAGTGTCACCATTAAACACCATTATACATATGAGGAAACTGGCACATAGAGGTTAAACTCACTCAAGGTTGCAAAAGCACTTGCATATAAATTTTTATAACTGATATACTGATAATCACTAAAAATTGGAAACAACCCAAACATGATATAGCCATTCAATGGGATACTCTCAATTAATGAGAAAAACTACTGGCGCACACAACTTGGAGGACAGTATGCTGAGTAAACCAAAGCAAGACTCATACAACCATATACAGTTTGATTGCACTTATGTGATATTCTCAAAGTCACAAATTTATGTGGCGCACAGATTAGTGGCTACCAGTGATTTTGTTAGTGACCATGTGTTTTGTCATTTCTATTCCCCACATTTCCAAACGCAATTCATTCAGCAAATACCTGTCAAGTATCCACAGAGCTATTAGTGAGGTACTAGGTGCTGAGTAGAATACAAAGCCTCACTCAGGAAGTGGAGTAACTAAGAGTTTCCCAAAAGCAACAGAAAGTTCTAGAGATGGAAGGATATTGGAACTTGAGAAATATCTCCACTGAATTACCAATGGGTCAGAAGGGAGTGTGACTGAAGAGGTCACAAAGTGGGTAGGGTAGGGTGGGGAGGGGGGAGAAGCAATAGAATTGTTTGGTACCTGGTTTTTGCTGGTGTTTATACTGACCTCTACATGTGAGAAAATCCATATAATTATACATACCTCCAAAATCAATTTTATTGTATGATAATTTAAAGAAAAGGTAATAGGTCATCTCCTTTCTACCAGTACTAATTTCTGTAATTCCCATTTATTCACAGAAGACTCAACATTCCACCTGTCTCTAACAGTTTTCAGATTAAAAATTAAGAGTTATGTTATAATGTGAAACAATGGACCATTATCCAGCCACACATCCATTAAATGATGACAGTTATCTCTTTAAATAAACATTCCTATGGAAGAACTATGGTGACCACACCCAAAGAGAAAAATCCTATATGTGAAACAATTAACAAAGACCAATTAAAATAATGGTAATCCACTAAAAAATAATTAGATATGGTATTATGTTGTAGCATTAAAGTATTAAAGCAGTGTTATATATATTCATTCTTTAAATCTGAAAATATATCATGACTATAAGGTGAGTTAGTCAGGCATTTTCCCTCCATTAGATTGCATGACCAGCACCTGGGGTACTGCATCGTCCCCATGATTGTGCAGTCCATAGGTGTGCACATGTGTGAATGTGCATACTTGAGTCTAGCAGAAGGGGATAAAGGGGTGCAGAGATAAACACAAGAGAGCATGCAGAGAGCATTTGAGAATGTCAGAGAAAGAGAAGATTCCCAGGGGGATCACCTGCCTCCCAGTTCCCAGCTCCCTGTTCCCATCCTGGTCCTGGCCTGCCTGATGTGTCCGTGTAAGTGCTAGAAACTAGAAAGAACTAGGAAGATTGATGAGCCTGATGCTTCCCCTACAACTGGCAACAAGGATGGTTACACTACAGTGACCTTTCAAAAATGTCAATAAATATAGTCTATTTTTAAGAAAGGAAATAAAAGAACAGGATTTGCTTAGGGAAAAAATTCCTTAAAAATTAAATGAATTTAAGAGGCATTTCTCCTGCCTGCCAGCGACTATGTAAATACCTCTCTTTTCTTTCTCCTTTTCCTAATAAACCTGTTCTTTTAAAAGGCTAAAAAAAATTAAATGAATTTAAGAGTTTACACCTTCAAAGATAAAAGTATTTCAGTAAATTGTCTGTGGCATGGTAAAACAAAAATAGCAATCAATGTTAACTCTGGGAAGAATCAATCATGGTTCATCTTGTAATTTTTAAATTTTTACTAGAACATATTCAATTATCACTATTATAATTAGAAATAGAATTTGTAAATGAATTTTTGAAATTCTTCTAGATTGAAATACGGCTATTTCCCAAACTGCAATATCCTTCCATTTATAGAACTTTCCGCTGCTTTTGGGAAACTACTGGTTACTCCAATTATCCAGTGAGGCTTTGTAGTCTACTCAACACCTAGTATCTCACTAGTAATGCTGTGGATACTTGACAAATATTTACTGAATAAATTGCACCTAGAAATGTGGGGAACAGAAATGACAAATACATGGTCACTAACAAAATTATAAAACAGACTAAAGACTAAATCATGCTCTAATTTTGAGTGGGGCAAATTATTAATGAGTGCTAATCATGTGCTCAATAATTACAAAAACACAGAATTTAGGAAGAGAGCAAGACAAATATGTAGCATACTGCCAGTGGTATAGAGGTTTTTAAAGCCTGAGCAAGTATACCACAAACCAGAACCAGTTACTCCTGGCTCCTTAGCCATAAAACCTACAAAATTCAAGGGGCAAGTAAAAGAAACCTACCTTTGACATTTATGTAGATTAAAACATAGTTTAGGATTCAGGTTCAGTTCCAACACCTGAAGTACTGGGAAGTCATCATTCCCAATCTAAGAGAAGGCAGACACAAGGAAATTCAATGACTCTTCTTTGGTCTATCAGAGAACTGAGGTCAAAGAGCAAACCATCATGCTGATATCTGAAAAGACAGATGCCTGCAGACAGACACAGGATCTGAGCATGTACAATGATATAATTAAACTAGAGATTTTTACAAATTAGTAAAGTTAGAATACAGGATGTCTGAAAGTATGAAGTTCCTGGGCTCCACATGGGGGAGGGGGAATCCCTGTCACCTTATGAATTTCTTTCTACAAGAGTCCCAAAAGACTGCTATAGGGAGGATCAAGGAAAATCCCAGAGAACTTCAACCATGGTGCTGACTGGCTGAAATCCAACCAGACTCTTTTGCTTATCTTCAACATAGAACAAGAGACTTAATATACAAAGGGAAGGACACTGGTGGATATTCACCACAGCTGGGAAAAAGAATGGGGGAAAAAGGAAGCTTCACCCTGGAGGAGGGGCAGGAAATCATGCAAAGGACACACTCAAGACCCAGAAGCACAATGGAGTATGATAGACTATGGATGATTTGGTGGTAGGTATAGTATGGGGTAGTCAAATATTATCTCAATTAAAAAAATCTTTAAAGACCCAGGTTCTGGTACCTGCCTAAGTCTGAGGCTTACTCAAATCATCAGAGAACTCACTCCTCCCCCACCAACCACCACCTGGCAAACTAGCTTGGAGGTTAAGTAACAGCAGAATACAACTGGGAGGGCTGCTAAAAGACAGCTCTTGGGAAACAGCACAAAGGAAAAGCCCAAAGCTAAGCAGGAGTCAAAAAAAGACTACACTGCTTAGTGGAATCAAAAATCTCTGGTGCCCACAGCAAAAACATCAAATATAAGTCAACTTCTTGGAAGAATAAGTAAAATTCCCACACCACCAGCCTAGCCGGAGAAAACCTGTGTTCTCCAAACACATCAGCACATGGAATATTTATCTCAGTATCTCCTGTCCATGTTCAGCTTCTAACATGTTCATGAGGCATAATAAAAGGCAGAAATCTGGTCAAAGTGATAAAGCAACAACCATCAAACCCAGACTCAGTATGACAGAGATTTCAAAAATGAAACAAAAAAGAATTAGATAAATATATTAAAAACTCTAATGAGAAAGGGAGACACTATGCAAGACCAGACAGATAATTTCAACAAGAGAGAAACTATAACAATTAAATAGAGATGCTAGAAATAAAACACACACACAAAAAAGTCCAACAAGCTCCAGTGTAGGCTTGACACAGCCAATGCAAGAATTAGCGAACATGAAGATCAAGTTTACTATCACGTCAATGAAATTTAGAGAATGAAAAAGTAATAGAACACAGCATTCAAAAACCGTGGAACAATATAAAACAGTACTAACATACTTGTAACTGGAACCCCACATGGAGGAAAAAAATGAGACACAATTATTTCAAGAAATAATGACTGAGAGCTAACCAAAATTAGTAAGACAACAAACCACAGATACAAGAAGCCTAGAGAATAAAGCAGAATATGAAAATGTTAAAAAAGTCATACCTATGCAAAGACAAAGTGCTTGAAGGCAGAAGAAAAAAGATCTATTAACTGCAGTGGAAGAAGAATCAGGAGACTTATCAGAAACCAATTCAAACAGGAAAACAGTGGAGAAATAAGTTGAGAGAAGAAAAATTGTTGCAAATTCAGAATTCCATGTGCCACAAAATGTCCTTCAAAAGAGAAGAAAAAATGAAGATTTTCTTAGGCAAACAAAAAGAATTTAGTAACAAGAGAACTAGCATAAAAGAAATGTTAAAATTTTTCAAGCAGAAAGATTATGATAAAGGTGGGAACTTGGATTAGCATAAATGTAAAACATTAGAAAAGGAATAAGTGAAAGAAGAACATTTTATATTCAAAATGTTTGAAATGCCAATTTCTTAACCACCAACCAAAGGCCAATTTTGCAAGCAGGTCTTCCTAAGATAGCAGCCTCAGGCATGCTCTAACTTTTTCAGTACACTAGAGTACATATATAATTTTTTAAACCCTGCAACTAACATCATACTTAATGGTGAGAAATGGACTGTTTTCCAAGATTGGAACAAGTCAAGGATGTACTCTCTCACTACAATTCTGGTAAAGAAGAAAAAAAAGAGTACACCGATTACATGATTTCAAGACTTGCTATAAATCTGTAGTAATCAAGACAGTGTGGTAATGGCAAAACGATACAGATAGGTCAATACAAAAGAACAGAGTCCAGAAATAAACCCACACAAGCATAGTCACAATTTTGAAATGGGTATAAAAGCAATTTATGGAAAAAGACAGTCTTTTCAACAAGTGGTTCTTGAACTAGTGGACATCCATATGCAGGAAAATGGACTTTGACACACATCTTATATTCATGTCTAGTGGGAATGCAAAATGATAGAACCACTCTGGAAGACAGCTTAGCAGTTTCTTACAAAAACTCAGCAGCCCCATCCCTAGGTATTTACCCAAATTGAAAAGTTATGCTGACTGTATGCTAATACTTATTTCAAATTTATAGACAAAAAACTGGAAGCAGTCAATGTGTCCTTCAACAAGTGAATGAACAAACTGTGGTAAATAAATACAATGGAAAATTTTTCAGTGATAAAAAGGAACAAGCATTAACGCACATAATCTAGATAAAGCAAGTAAAATACAGAACAAACAGGCTCTATTGAATGACTTCACTCATGTTGTTCCGGAAAAGGCAGGACTATAGGTAAATTTATAACTACACTATTTTCAGTCAACTCTAGGAAAGAGGGATATATTTTTAAATAGCATTCATGAGGTCAAACTGGGATGCAATCCATGGAAGCTCACACCACCATCACTTTATATCACCTTTTGAAAAATAAATTTAATTTTAAGAATAGGGCAATATAATCACATGGAAAAATAACATAAAAGTTTACACAGTGAAAATGTTCTCCCCCTCCCGAACTATCTGCTTCAAAGCTATCAGTATTTTGAATATCCTTTCATAAGTGTATGTCCATATAAATTAAAATTTATAACTTACTGTCCCACTACTTGTCAGAAATGGAAGCACACAATACAATGCTGTTCCCTGTTTTTCACTTTGTACATCTTACAGTTCATGCAATATCAGTACAATGTTCTACTATATAACCAAACCTTGATTGACACTAGGATATTACCAATCTTTTGCTATTATAAGCAATACTCTAAGTAACATGCAAATATTTGCTGAATAAATTCCTGGAAATGTTTGCTGGGTCAAATGATACATGCATTTATAATTTTGATGGCTATTTCCAAGTTACTGATTTTTGAAATGTCAGAGATTTTTATTCTGTGAGGAAAGAAGGGATGTGATGAATCTATCACCTGGAGGAATATATATATATATATCTTTACACTGTACAAAGTGAGCCTTCCATTCGGTTTCCCACGTGCTTCCTAGGGTCCAATTAATTGCATTTTCATATATTTTAGGTCACAAGTCAGTTGCAATGTTTATTTACTACATGAAAAGAGTTACTTCTGAAATCTTCACAAAGTCCAAAAGTTGATGCCTCTCAACTGTTCGTCACTGGGCACTCAAGTCACAGCATAATGCTGGATTCTTCACTGCAGTCACAGGGAGATCTTAAAATCTTGAACAAATAAAACATGTAGGGAGAATCCTTTTGTCATTATAATGCCCAAAAAAGGATTACCTCTCACATAACATTATGTTACAAGAAAAGGCTGCAAATGTTTTCCTTTTCTTTCAGGGAGGGATGGATTCCCAACTAACAATATTTTTGTTTAACTACAAAACCTAGTTAGTACACTACTGCTTTGTGATAAAATTTGAGCAAGTTTTATCTGAGGAAACCCAGGGCTCCTTTGATAACAGCCACACAAGATAGGTGAGCAGTCAAGCAACTCAAAAGTCAACCTCTAGAGTCCAATGTCCCTCCCTCCCTCTTTGGTATTCTCTTAGGAAAAAAATCACTAAGTTCCACATTTGGTGGAAAAGAAGGAGGCACAATTATATTATAGACTCAAGAATATATTACATTTAGAAATGAGCATTTAAAAAAATTATCAAGGGAAAAGAGGTTCCATTTATTATCACAGTAATGGTCCCCAAATTTTTTGGCATTCCACTGCATCTAGACCTTTGGATGATCCCCACCCACAATGATTCTGGACTCAGTCATGGAAGCACTTTCATGCTTTGGCTGATGGGACAATATCAAATGTGATCTAAGTAGACACCTGAGAAGTGCTTGTGCACTGGTGCTTGCTTTTGCTTGCTACACTTTGTACCTTGAGTTCACATATAAAAAGTCCAGACTAGAAAGTTGGAGGTCAGACCACCTGGAATAGAGATGAGGTGTCCCAGCTTAAAGCCTCCTAGACTACATCCAGTCTCCCAACCATCCATGTGTAAGCAAGGCCATCCTAGATCATCCGGCAGCCAGCTTACCTCCCTCACCACTGAAAACAAAAACAAAATTTAAAAAAGCCAAAAAGCCACTTCAAAGTAAATATGGTGTGGAAAAGAAAGAGAACACTGGTTTTCCTCTTGTGAGTTTACACTGCACTTAAGAAATAGTGTCAAACAAAAACTTGCAGTACCTGGATGAGAATAAATATCTAAGTATTGAAAACTAGTCTAAGGCTTCCCAGATTCTCACAAATACACTGTCTGCCATCACAGATGGCACACACCAAAAAAATAAAAACAAAAAAATTTCCATTTAGTCACTGAGACATCTTTATCATGATATATTTAAACAAGTTTTATACTCAACAATTTCGTTTCTAACACTGAACAAAACAGGTTTAAGGAATTACTTTTTCTCCCAATTCTACTCTCCCATGCCATGTGACAAGGCTTGTGAAAGCCAAAAGAGCTCCCTTAACACAGCCTAAAACTCTAAATGAGTTTAATTAAACTTCCTTCTAGGCATACTCTATAGGACCAGCTTCTTCCAGCATCATAAAGCAACCTTTTCTAGTCATGTTAATGGTAGGCAGTAAAAACTGGTTAAGAGCTACACATTTGGTTAACAAAATGGGACATTTTGAAGGGGAGATAACTTTAAGTTTCCAACATATATGAGACCAAGCGTCCCTGACCAGGCATAAAGCAGACAGGTGTAGTTAAGAAACTACTTTATTTTGAGCAGGGGAAAGAAGAACAAAGCACTTAATTATATTATAGTCTAAATCCTGCTTGGAAATTACTTTCTTCAGGCCTCACTAGATGTCTTGACACACACACACACCTTGTGGTATAAGAAAAGTTAAAAAACACCTCCTTCCAGCAGCCTCCCAATGCCCTAGAAATAAATCACAAGCCCCTTAACGAGGTCCCATAAGGCCCTGTCAATCTTCCTCTACCTACCTCATCTCTTTCCCCAGGTCCTAGTCAAACCTCAGTGGATCCTTTCCATACTTCTCTCCCACCTCAGTGCCTGCAAACACTTGCTGTTTCCTCTGGTTGGCAATCCTTCTCTCTTTTACCCTCCTTATTTCTGTTCATCATTCAGGCTCCAGGACACCTTGCTGCTTTCCCACACAGACACATTCCACCTTTTAACTTGAGTGGGATCTTGGGAAAGTTACCTTTGTTTCACACTTCTCTGAGTCTCACACCTCAGAGAGATAACCCAAGTTAAGCAGTTAGCACAGTGTTCAGCACATAGGAAATGGTTAACAAATAATCTTTACTCCTGTTATTATCCCATATAGTAATCTTCATTATAGCTCACAATATGGTCAATAATTAGATATTTGTAGAAAAAAAGCAGAAATACCCCCTTAGAGCCCATCTTTAACCTAATATTTTCCATGCTATTTCTTTCATATATTGCAGATGAAAATGAATATTTACAGAGCAATTATTACTTCAATTAATTATTACCTCAGAAATGAAGCTTGGTGAATGTGGAAACTGAGGCACAGAGACTACTGGCCAAGATCAAGTGCTGGATTAGAATCTAAATTGACCTTAGCCTGTGCCAGGTGTATGACACCAAAGGCTGCCTTGACTCATGAACCTTGTCAACTAAAAACAGCAAGCCTCAAGGAAAAAAGAACTTTCATATTTACATACATCCCACACAACTCCCAGTTCGTAACCAGCCTGATGTTCCCTTCAGAAGAATCCTCTTCCCCCCTGTGAAGGCAAATCTCCTTATTTTTTTCCACTGGATGCAGCATTCTAAGGGGATGAATATCTTTTATCTCTTATATGCCTAACAAAAATAAGGCACTCAGTACATGTTTGCTGAATGAACTAAATAAAAATGGAACGTATGCTACGGTTGCAAGTTGGGGAGTCTTGGGGTGGATTTTCCTAACATTAAAGTTTGTGTAGTGTGCAACAAACGATGAGAGTGAGTAAAGGGGACATTTATTCTAACCACTTTTTATCAACTACTAGAGATTCCATGTGATTTACAAATATGTGCTTCACATTTAGAATTAGACTTCACTTTGCCTATGGGACCCTGAGTCAACACCAAGGTTCTGCTATGACCCATGGATGTACCTGAGTCACCCTTCCTGACAGGGTGCCCTTGACAAATACTTATCTCTCAGTGGTTACTCTCAAATGGCACAGAAAAAGAAACAAAATGAGTAAATGATAAAGCAAATGGGAGCAAATTGTTAACAACTGGTGACCTTGGGTAAAGGGAATACATGAGTTCTTTGTATTATTCTTGCAACTTTTTATAATTATAATATTATACCAAAATAAGCTTTTGAAATCTAACAAAGATTAATAATTTTCCCAGGAGATTCCAAAACACAGTATCTAGTGTACTGAACATGCTGTTACCATATTTTTTTTTTGTCAGCCATCCTGAAAACACACACCAGGTTTAGGTTTTCTTGCCTATCAGCAAAAACCGAAGGACAAGGAGCTCCTTGGGCAGCAAAGCTCAGTCATAGTTTCTGGGATAAGGCAGAGATTATATTATTAACTGATCAGAGACTATTAATAATCACATAGATAACTTCTATTGCAATAGAAGGCCCAGTACTATTTTTCCATACTAGACCCCTGACTTCCTATACAGTAGGCTACCTCTGGGTTTTCACCTTCCTTTTCTTAGCTACAGGGTCCTTCCTTACCTTCCTTATCTATAGGATCAGGCAAATTCTCCCCGGAATCCTTCTACCTCACTGTCCCTCAGAGAAGCATGGAGGCAAGTTTGATGGTAAGAGCTTTGCTGCTATTATCTATGAAGAAACCTACAGGGAAGAGGCAAAAATAACATGGGGGTGTCTCAGATTCCAGAAAATGGAAAAGCAACAGTTTTTTGGTCTGTAATGGCTGCTCAATGGCACCCTTTATTTGTTCATCATGTCAACTCTCTCATCCAAGATCCTCCCCACTCTGCAAGCCAATGCTTCATATTTCCCAGTCACTATCACAGAAACAACAGGTAGAAATCTGCAAACCATTCAAATATCCTCATGTTAGCCATTTTAGGGAAATACCAAATGGATGTGTCACAACACACAGTCACCACCTATAAGGTAAGTAGAGGTCATTGTAAATAATCTCCTGATAAGAGATTTTCTTCATGTACAACAGAATAGGATCTATACCTCTTTTGTGTATATGTAGGTTCCACAAAATAGGTGTTATGGTCTATGATGTTAAACCTCACTTTTGGCTCTGATCTCTTCATCCTTGAATTCCTGATGAAGGCTTCTGAAAAGAACCTTCTGTGATAGCACATCTTCACAAACACCTGATGTCCCCTGCTTGTCCTAGAATACTTGCCTATTTCCAGCTAGACTCCAAAGTAATGGGCAAAAAGAAGAAAAGGCCTTACACAGTTCAGGGAAGAAATGGGTTGTTCCGCTTGGAGAAACACAAGACAAGGTAAAGTCAAAATTATCAAAAGGATAGGTTCATTTCTAAGTTATAAACTCTCGACATCCTTTGCTCTCTGTTTTACTTTCACAAACTAAATACAGCTCAAGTCTGGTCAGAGTCCTTGAAACTCACCTGTCCTGTTTCTGGTCATCACCTGCATCCTTATAGGACAGAAGGTGGGTCAGAGGGAACTCTAAGCTGCTTCCATCTCTCCTGGCTCCTAATACTACAAATAATACTACAGAAAGGAGTGGAAGGCTCTTCTCCACTTTCTCCTACCTGTCGCCAAGATTCACAGGTTCCTACCCATGAAATGGCATTTGCTATGTTGTCAAGGAACAGCAGCAAGTCTCAGTAAAGAGGAAGACATATTATCTGTCTTATAATGCACCCTTGAGTATTCCAGAATTGATAACAATGAATGCAAGGAACTGCTTCAAGGCAACAATATTGGGTTGAACTCTTCCTTAGCTAACAAAACTGTAGAGAAGTTGAAGAAAAGGTGGCAACGACGGTAGTTCAGACTGAGAAGTCTTTGCCAAAGACTTCATTCACTGCTTGAAAAGAAATATTATCCTTTCACAGTTCCAGTATTAAACTCAGTTCACTTTAACTGAAATAGGAAACGATGTTATGGAGTTAGAATACTCCCAGGCTAAAAAAAAAGAATGAAAAATCTATTTTCATTTATCCAGAGAATAATCACAAGATGCCATAAGAGCATGAGAACCAGGTACAGAGACCAGGAACCACATCGCCATTATTTATAGATACTCTGAAAGTATTAAATGAAATGAAAACATAGATGCTTTGTGTAGGCCTACTTCTTTCTTCCTACATCAGTCCCCCCCCCCCACCTCAGACTGACAAGAAGGGGCTGGAAGGTATTAACGATAAGAACTCTTAAATATTTAAGAGAAAAGTGAATTCTGGGCTGTTTAAAGTAAATTAAGATGTCGTGCACCCACTTTTTACCTTAAAAATTTCCCACTACTTTTCAAGTTTAGAGAGAAGGAGTTATCTTTATCAGACCAAATAGAAAGGAGCTCACCTTTCCCTCCACG
The DNA here is from genome assembly GCA_004024945.1 of Uropsilus gracilis. Taxonomy (NCBI): domain Eukaryota; kingdom Metazoa; phylum Chordata; class Mammalia; order Eulipotyphla; family Talpidae; genus Uropsilus; species Uropsilus gracilis. The sequence continues at coordinate 10,653 of PVHY01005635.1, read as the reverse complement.
CCACTGGAATCACCATCAACACGGATTTGATTTTTTATAAATCAGACGACAGGGGAGGAGGTGTGGGGAGCTCATTATCCCCTGCTTCACAGATAAACGGACCTCACATAAAAAAAAAATCCAAAAGCCCACCAAACTCGCGCATATCTGAGGCCACAGATTTCCTTGAATCTCAGAAAAGTCAGAGAAGTGGTAGAACAAGTTTCTAGCCAATGTCTAGGAATTACATATGTACTACGGCCACACAACGACACCAACTTTTAAACATGCCTTCACGCAGCACCTTTATGGTCGCTGACTCAAGATCACACCCCTTTTCCCCTCACAAATAAACGCAGGTTGCCCGTGCAACTTAAAAGCCATACTTCTCCGAAGCAGAGGCTAAAAAAAGCTAGAGAAAAATACTGGAGGAGGAAGATTAGCAGGCAGGCAGGTAGATACAGACACAGATAGGTGTATCTACGTAATATACACATTTAATCGATTACCTCACGGCAGAGACAATAAAATCAACTCGACCAACGAAGGAAAGTTAACTTTCCGTGCCTGGCGATGGGAAAATTTCCCCCTTAGACTTGAAAAGCCTTCGCTTTCCCATCCCTCAGACCGCCAGGCGTTAGGTGTTCGGGCGCTCGCGGTCGCGGCGCTAGTCGACCGGCAGCGCCCGAACAATGAGGGAAGGAGGAGGGAAAGTTAGTCAGCTCGCGGGGCGCCCGCGTTCCAGCTAAGGGGGCACCCCACACTCCCGGGGCCTCACTGCCTGTCGCAGCGTCCGGCCCCCTCTCCTGGCGCTTGGTTCTTCCCGCCCCCGAAAAACCAAACTGCCAGGGCGCGCCCTCGCCGCCCCAAGCCTCTGAGCAGGTCCCCCGCCGGGGGGTCTGAGTTCGGGAGTCCAGACCCCAGACCGACGACGGGGAGAAAGCGGGCGCCGGGAGGGGGCACCGGAGGCAACAGCCGCAACAGTTATGGCGCTCAATAACTGCCCGAGAGGCGCCCGGAGTGGCAGCCGAGCTCTAGCGTCCTCGTCCGCCCCCGCCCCCCGCCACTGCCGGGCCGGCTAAGGGCCGCCGAGTACTTCACCTCAGCCCACCGGCGCTCTCGGCCCGGAGGCGCCGGGCACGCTGAATCGACCGCGACGCGGAGTCCGAACGATCCGGAGCGCGGCGAGGCTGGGCCGGGACCCACAGCGCTCCGCATCGCCCGCTTCGACTCTCAGAGGCCGCCGCTCCCGCTGCCCACCCGGCGCGCCATCCCTCAACCCGTTCGCTACGCGTCCGACCTCGGTGGCGCCTACCTTGGCGCCGCAGCTTCTTCCCGGCTCCACACTCGGGCCCGGCAACGTGCCGGGCGAGTCCGGTAGGAGTGGTCACCGCCCCCTTCGCCGCTCGCTTTCTTCTCTCCGCTCCCTCACACCTGCCCCCTAATCTCCTCCCCACCCCCGCTCCCCGCCCCGGCTGCCGGTTCTGACGGGGCCGCCCCCTGCGCAGCAGCTCCCGCCCTCGGCCCTCGCCCGCCCGGCCGTCAGGCCTCGGCGCTGGGCAGGCTTGGGCGGCGGCGGCGGCTGAAGCGGCGCGGAGCACTATTGTATTCCTGACACTGTGCGCTCCCACGCTCCGCCTCTTCCCCTTCCTTCCTCCCCCACCTCCTAACGCTCGCCGCCCCCCCTCAACCGCCGGCCGCGCTCGCCTTACCCGAGTGGCTCCCCGCCGTCCGCCTGCCGCGCGCTCTTCTGGCGGGCTGGGCGCCGTCGCGACTAACGCGCGCCTCGACGCTCCGCCCCCTCGTGGCTCCCGCACCCGCGGCGCAAGGCTCCAGGTGGGTTCTGCGTCGCTCCTGCTGGGTGCGCTACTCCCGGGAGGAGCCTCGGCCCCGCTAAGTGCCGAAAAGCAGGGCGGGGAGGGGCCAAGCGTGGAAATACCTCCGAAGCGTCTCTTCTCCCCTTCCAACTCGAAAGTTCTTGAAGTGGGACCCTCAGTGGAAAACTTGTGGTCGGCTGCTGCCGATTTAGGTTGTTTGTGCTTGGTGTACCCGAAATAATAACCCTCAGGGGGGCTATTAGCGGAATGTCCATTTATTCATTGGCCAGTATAAACGGTTTCTGATGTGTGGCTTTTTGATGTGTCCTCTTGGTTAGGCTACAGCCCTCAGTTATTGAACACTCACTTAGGTGTTGCTGTGTCTATGTTTTAATGATGCAATTAAAGCTCCTGCTCAGTTGGCCCAAAGGACAGATTACCCTGGATAATTTGGGGCCCTATCTTTATAATCCATGCCCTACACATTTTGTATTTGCTTGGCCAGCCCCACAATTATTTAAGCCAATAGCTTCTATTGAATGAACGAATGAATGAAATTGTGTGTGTGTTTCTCTGGTGGGATCCTGACATACACAGATGTTAAAGCCACAAACCTTTTTGGATTTACCTCTCTGGGTTCGGAAATGTACCACGTGCAATGACCTTGAACTCATATTGTCATTTTCATTTACATTGCTAGGCTAAACAAAAATGTAAACTCTTGTAGTTTGGTTTCCATATTAAAGATGCAGTTCTACTTCATAATACACAAGTGCACGAGTGCTAAAATGATCCTTCAGACTTCATATTATACCTATTTTAAAATAATTATAGATTCACAGAATCTGTCAAAAATGTGATAGAATGCCATGTACTCTTCGCCCTCGCATACAACTCCTTGCAGTTAATACAACTCGCAGTTGTATTAACTTACAACAACAATAGATAAACATTAGTACAGTCCACAGACCTTAGTCAGATTTCACTAGTTTTACATGCCCTCATTTCTGTGTCTGTGCAGATAATACTACGCAATTTTATCACATGTAGATTTGTTTGACCTCCACAATTAGCTCTTCCTCCACCACAAAGATTCCTTCTGCCACCCAATGTGGTCACAGTCACCTCCTTTTCTACTCTAATCCATGGCAACCACTAACATGTTCTCCATCTCTACAACTTTATTCTTTCAAAAATATTATATAAATGAAATCATACCTTTTGAAATTGGCTTTTCCTCACTCAGCATACTTTCCTTGAGACCCACCAAAGTTGTAACATATATCAAAATTTCACTCATTTTTATTGCTGATCAGCAGTTCTATTGCTTTGGTATGGTTATGTAAAGTTTGTGTAACTACCCATCGAAGGATATTTGGGCTGTTTCCAGTTTTTGCCTATTACAAACAAAACTGCTATGAACATTTATGTAGAGTTTTTAATATAAACATAAGTTTTCATTTCTCTGTGACAAATGCCCAAGAGTACAGTTGCTGAATTGGATAGTGTGTGTTCTGTGTTATAAGAAACTGCCAGAATTTTCCAGACTGTCTGTACCACTTACATTCCACTGGCGATATATGACAGATTTAATTTCTCTTTATCTTTGCCAGCATTTGGGATTGTCAGCATATTTTTATTTTAGTCATTCTAATAGGTGTATAGTGATATTTCCTTGTTTTTAATTGGATTTTTCTAATAGCTAATGATGTTGGACATTTTTTGGTATACTTATTTGCCATCTGTCTATCCTCTTCAATGAAGTATCTGTTCGTATCTCTTACCTATTTTCTAATTATATTGTTTGCTTTTTATTACTGAAATTTGAGATTTCTTTATATAGTCTAGATATTTTCCCAGTCTGTAACTACTAGGTGCAGACCAAAATTTCTAATTTTGATGAAACTCAGCTTGTCTGTATTTGCTTTTATGTCATGGTTTTGGTGTCACGTCAAAGAAATTTTTACCTCCCAGGTTCCATAAATTTTCTATTTCCTTCTAAAAATGTCATAATTTATTTTTACAGTCATGATTCATTTAAAACTAATTTTCATATTAAAATTTTGTGTGAAAAGATTGAGGTTCATATTTTTGCCTAGTGATATCTGATATTTGGAACACTTCTTGTTAAAATAACTATCTTCCTCTGTTGGATTGCTTTTGTATCTTTACCAAAATCAGTTGGCCGTATTTGTGTTGGGCTCTTTCTGGGTTCTTTATTTGTTCTACTCTTCTATGTATCCATCCTGGTGAATACCAATAATTTCAACTACTATGGATATATATATATATATATATATATGTGTGTGTGTGTGTGTATGTGTAGTATTAACATTGAGTAGAGTGATTCCTCCCACATTATTGTCTTTCAAAATTGTATTAGCCATTCAAAGATATTTGGCTTTCCTTATATATTTTGAAATGAACTTGTGTCTATCTATACAAATCTTGCTGGGATTTTTGATAAGAATTGTGTTAAACCTGTAGATCCATTAGGGTAGAATTAACATCTTTAAAATATTGAATCTTCCAATTCATGAACATAATATGTGTATCTCACCATTTAGATCTTTGACTTCTCTCATCAGCATGTTTAGAATTTTCAGCATACAGATCCTGTTTTGATGAGAATAGACTGCTTTTCATTTTCTGTGATTGTAATTAGTATTGTATGTTTAATTTCAATTTTTTCATTCATTGTTCATTATAAGTCTATAGAAATGCAATTAATTTTGTGTGATCCTGTATCCTTTGACTTTGCCAAATCTATTTGTTCTCACTTTTTTTTTGGGGGGGGGTGCAGATTCATTGGTGTTTTCTACAGAGACAATCATCTTATCTCTGAATTTGGGTAGTTTTATTTCTTCCTTTTTAACATATAGGCCTTTTATTTCTTTTGCTTGCCTATGTAGACTAGAACTCTCAGTGCTGTACTGAAAAAGAGAGGTAAAAGAAAAATTCCTTTCTTCCCTATTTAGAGGAGAAACATTTCATCTTTCACCTCTAAGAAAACTCTTAGCTACAGGTTTTTGTTTGTTTGTTTTTGTTTTTGTTTTCTTGTAGATGCTGTTTCTCAAATTGAGAGAAAGTATCCTTCTATTGTTGGCTGAGAGTGTTTCTGAATGAGTGAAGAATTTTGTCAAATGCCTGTTCTGTGCCAATTGACATGAAAAATCATTTGATTTTTCCCATTAACCTGTGAATATAGTAAATTAGAGTGGTTGGTATTGTTTTTTTCGATTAATCTTTCATTGTTGGAATTAGTCCCTCTTGGTCATAATATAATTCTTTGTACACTTTTTTACATCCTATATTGCTAATATTTTGTTGTGGACTTTTTGGTCAAAATCCATGAAAGATTAAAGTCTGGCTTTGAAGGTTTGTTTTATTTTGTTTTGCTTTTATACCATATGTATCTGATTTTGGTTTTAGGAGAATACCTGCCTTAGAAAATGAATTGGGAAGTTGTGTAGAAAAGAGTTAGCATCAGGCCTTTGGTGCCACCCGGGAACTTGGATTTCAAGAGGGCTTCCACCATTTCCAGAAATAATAAGAATGGATAAAATAGATAAAAATAGGTACCAAAAACTCTTTGCCTAAGCTGTTTGTACAAATATGATTTATGATGGGATTAGAATTCAAGTTTCCTGATTTCCAAGCCATGGAGAAAAGAGTTAAAGCAGCAGGATTGACTGCTATCTTTTCAAAGGCCTACTGGCAAGGTCACATCTGGGTGGTATCTGGCAACTGTATTTGGGACGAGGTCCCACCATTCCCAGGACTAAGAGTGGCTGTGCCTAAACTGTTTGTACAAACAATATGGTTTATGTTGAATTCTTGCTTTCCTTCTGGGAGTCTAGAAATTTGGTGCTAGGCAGAGGGTGCTTTCGTGACCAATCTCCAATAAATGCCCAGGGGACTGAATTATAAAGACCACCGTGTGCCTTGCCTTTTCCTTTGCTGATTTTACTCTGTATTCTCTCACTATAATAAATTACAATCAGGATGTGACTATAGATTGAGTTCTGCGAATCCTCCTGTTGAAATATTGAGCCTGGGAATGATCTCAGGGAGCCCTGTATATGTGTTGCGTTCTCTTTTGTCTTCTGGAAGAGAGGATATAAAATTGGTGTTAATTTTCTTTAAATATTTGGTAGAATTCTCTCAGTAAAACTGTGTGGACCTAGAACTTTCTTTTTCAAAAAATCTTTTAAAGACTGAGATGATGATATACATATATATATGTATATATATACATATATATATAATTCAAGAAAACTTCTAAGTTACAAATATAATTTCTTTAATAGCTTTTGGACAATTCAGATTATAAATTCTGAGCTTTGGTAGTTTATGGTTTTCAAGGAATTGGTCCATTTTATCTAAGGTGTTAAATTTATGTGCATAAGGTTCTTTAAAATAGTTTTTCTTTGTTTTCTTTTCAGTGGTCACAGGATCATAAGTTCCCCTGTCTTATTTATTACATTAATGATTTATATCTCTTCTCCTTTAATCATAATCTTGATATAAGCTTATCTATTTTATTGATCTTTACAGAGAAACAGCTTTTTGTTTAATTGATTTCTATCTATTGTTTTCCTATTTAAATTTATTGATTTATGCTCTTTATTATTTTCTTACTTCTTGTTTGGAGTTCATTTTAATTTGTTCTTTTTCTAATCTCTTGAGGTGGGAGCTTACATGATTAATTTGAGACCTTTTTTTCTTATGTAAGCATTTCATACTCTAAACTCCCACATCAGTATTATTTTAGCTACCTTCCACAAATTTTGATATGTTATATTTTCATTTTCATTCAGTTGACTATATTTTTAAAATATTTTCCTTGAGATTTCCTTTTAGAGCTATGAATTAGTGGGAAATATATTGTTTGGTTTCCAAGTATTTGGAGATTTTCCTGTTGACTTTGTTATTGATTTCTAGTTTGATCTCATTATGGTCCAAGAATATGTTCTGTATGATTTCAACTGTTTTACACTGTTGAAGTGTTTTTTTTGTGGCTTAGAATATGAGCCATTTTGGTTATTGTTCCATGAGTATGTAAAAAATATATGAGTTATGCTTTTGTTGAATATAGTATTCTGTAAATTAGATTCTGTTGCTTTATGGTGTTGTTGAATCATATAATGCTAATTTTCTATTTAGTTGTTCTATTGCTAGAGAAGGTATTGGAGTTTACAGTTATAATTGTGCATTTGTCTCCTCTGTTTCAGTTCTATCAAATTTTATTTCATGTGTTTCGCAGTGCTTTTGTTTGTGCATATGCATTTAGGATTGCTTTGTAATTATCATTATGTGATACCCTTTTTGTCCCTGTAACTTTATTTGCTGTAAAATCTACCTTATTTAATATTAATATAGCCATTCCTGCTTTATAAGTTAATCCTGAGTATGATGAGTGCTTTTACATTGTCTTCTGGACATTTAGATATTACATTAGAAGACTCCTGATCCTACATAGATCTTTTATTTTAACAGGAAGTTACCCTATTTAGAGTCAGTGCCCAGATCCTGGCCTACTTTTGTAGGTTGTAGTTCTAATGACAATTCAGTTTTACAATTCAGTTTTTAGAACCCTTACAGTGCCATTCTGGTATGCTTTGTGTGCTTCTTGAGACCACCTTGAAAATGGGTGATATTCCACAATGCAGTGTGTTGATTTCATTAGTTTTAGTGTTTTTTGTTTGTTTGTTTTTGAGACTAGGTCTCACTATTTTTGCCCGTGGAACCGCAGGCTCTCGTTGCCCGGGGTACCACAGACTCAAGCAATCCCCAGCCTCAGCTTCCCAGGTAGCTGGGATTTCAGGCACGCGCCACCATGCCTAGCTATTTTTTTGGAACGAGGTCTCGCTATGGGCCCCAGGCAGAACTCAAACCGCGATCCCTAGCCCCGGCCACTTCATAGGCTGAAGCTTACAGGCACAAGCCACCGTGCCCGGCTAGTTTTAGTGTTTGTGTTTTTTTTTGAGACTACGTCTCGCTATTTTTGCCCATGGAACCACAGGCTCAAGTTGTCCGTGGTACCACGGACGCAAGCAATCCCCATCCTCAGCTTCCCAGGTAGCTGGGATTACAGGTGCGCACCACCACACCCAGCTATTTTTTTGGGACTAGGTCTCACTGTGTTGCCCTGGGCAGGACTCAAACCGCGATCCCCAGACCCAGCCGCCACTCCATAAGCTGTTGCTTACAGGCACGCACCACCGTGCCCAGTTTTGATTACATTAGTTTTATGTTTGGGTCAGTCAAGTGTCTTTCATGAATTTCTTTTCAAATTTAAAGGAGTCCTCAGCTAGCTCCCTAATATCCTTCCTTTACTCTATAGTTGGGAGGGGAGGGTGAGGAGTACCAGCTGCCCCTGGCAGATGAAGGTAAAAGTCCAGACTCCCTACTCTGTCACCATCGACATGGCAACAGTGGGTAGGGGGAGAAATTTTCTGGATCCTCTGCTGATGCCAGGTGGGAGAGGAGCAGCAGATGTCCAGGATCCCCCACAAGCTCTCAGCTGATTACCATTGGTAGGAGAGGAAAGTACCTCCCCAACCACTGCCACTTGGAGGTCAGGAGGTCTTGTGCCTTACTGGGCAGTCTACCAAGTAGGGATTTGGGAGATGTCAGGCCTGTAGGAGCTGAAAATACTAACCCTTGTCTACCTGCTGCTACTGGGTGGGGCAGTGGCAGATTCCTTGCTGGTATCCGCTGATGCCACCAGCAGGGGCAGATCATAGCTGGCCTGGCTCTCTGATTATGGGGTTCCAGCTCATTTCTTGGAGGGCAGTCAGGTGTCACTGGAGGGGGAAGAAAGTGCTTCCTCAGTTGGCCTGGTGATGCTGGAACTCCAACTCTGTCTGGGCTCATGGAGGGAAGAAAAGCTTTCCTCCCAGCGTGCTGCTGAATGGAGGGGGAGGAACAAAGCTGCAATCTTTCCTAGATTCTGCTGACCCCACAGTGTTTGATGGGGTAAGGGTGGCTGTGTCAAAAAGGTTTCTCTCCTGCTGAACTAGGTTTCTCTCCTTCCCCAGTCCTTTGGTCAGAAAGAATAAGATTTTCATTGCATTTGTTAGGACCTATTTGTTTATTATATTTTATTTTTTTGCCTCCTCTAGAGAGTCTAGGTTGCAGGCTTATCTATTCGAGGATATTAAAAAACCAGGGAGCTCACCATTGCTTGTTTGCTCAGTCCTGAAGTCTCTAGTCAGCCCACATTCCTCTTTCCATTACCAGTCTCTTTATGATGAACTCTTATGTTATTCCCAGGGATCTTAGTTGTACTTAGCAGTGAGTAACAAGGGAAAATGAATCTATGACAGTGTCTCTGGAACTTGAAGTTACCTCATATATTTTTTTTTGACCATCAGGTTTATTATGTTTAAAGAATAAGGATTTAAAAAGTAGAAAGCAGATATTCTAATTTACAGTTTGTTACATCACTTGTTTCAGAAATGATTTTTTTTTATAGTTTGGTGAAACAAATTAATCCTAATATTTCTAACAGGAAAAACCATCAATTTCAGATTAGAAACCAATCTTATTTTCTAGTTTGAAATCGGATCAGTTTTACTATATGTTGGCTCATCACACTATACCTAGTTCCAAAGGTCTGACAGGAGACACCAAGAGCAAGGAATTTCTTGATATGTCTTCCTTATCTTCTAATGTAACTGACATTTTGCCTTCAGTGGCTTCTGGGGTTGGATTTTGGTTCAGCGTTGCCAGACACCTGCCATTTGCATCTTCCTCTGTTATTTGTGTAGCAGGTTGATACTGCAGGATCACATCCAAATCATGGAAAAACTTCATAGTTTTAGAGCTGTCTCCAGAATTGTGGGCATATTTAACTGTTCTGTATTCATATTTGAGATTTTTGTACTTTGCCCGGCACTATTTCCAATCTCTATATACTCCTAATGCTTGCAGCCTCTTAGTAATGTAAATAAATATTCCTTTATTTCTCAGTATTCCCATAAAGTTGTTTTCGTATATTTTTTTCTGGCCAGACACTTAGCAAAGCTTTAATCTCTACTTCAGCCCAGTGCTTTCCTGCTCCACTCTCCACGTTGAAAGTCGAAGTTACTTCATATTTTATAGATATTTTTTCAGACTAGGTCTCGCTATTTTTGCCTGTGGAACCACAGGCTCACGTTGCCCATGGTACCACGGACTCAAGCAGTCCCCAGCCTCAGCTTCCCAGGTGACTAGGATTACAGGTGCCTGCCACCACATCCAGCTATTTTTTTGGGACTAGGTCTCGCTGTGTTGCCCCAGGTGGGACTCAAACCATGATCCCAGACCCGCCACGACTGCATAAGCTGTCACCACCATGCCCGGCCCAGTTACCTCATATTTTAAAAGAAATTAGTGAAATAATTAATGTGGAGATTGTTGTTTCAGATGAGCATAGAAAGAATTTGACATCAGAAGTTATGACGACTTCTGTTTGCACTTTTAAAGACCCAGACCCTTTTTATTTAATTTATAAAATGGAACTGAGAGCACTTGGACTGGGATTGAAAGATACTTTCAGAAAGCATAGGGAACTGTGTATCTGTCTTTGTTGAGCCAGTGGTTGATGAAACTAGATGCAAGATCTTTAAACTGCAATGGTACAACGTGCCAGAAATGGACTCAGGGGACCAAAAGTGAAAAATCAAACAAATACAAAGACTATAGCGAACTAAATTATTACTCTTGGCAGAACCTCCCTTCCATCTTCGCTTTTCCCTCCAATCTCTCTCTTGCACATCATGACAAATTTCATATGATAAAACTCAATAATAGGTCCCACTTTATTTATTTTTTCTTTTCTCTTTTTCTTTTTCTTTCTTTTTTTTTTTTT